>BPVZ01000010.1:1762468-1776996 GCA_020521535.1 Rubroshorea leprosula
TGGGATCTGGGCGCGGGAGGCACGTCGGGCGCAGAGCAGGGAGCAAGGGCGTAGGCTGGTGCAGGGCGAGGCTCGGGCGTGCAGGGGACCTGGGTTCAGTGCAGGGTGAGGGGATCTGGTGCGGGAGCAGGGGGAAGGCCGGGTACGTGGGGGAAGGGGGTTCCAGATCCATTTTTTTATTTCACTTTTTCTTTTGTTTTTGGGTTTGGGTTAAACGGGTTTTGGGTTTTTTGGGTCTGAGACTTTAAATCAAAATGGGTTGGTGTTGGGTTTGGTTTGAGTTTTGGAGTGGGCTTTGGGTTTGATGGGTTTTGGGTTTGGGTTTGTAAATTCATTTTGATGAACTTCACCCCTCCAACTTTTAATTTCTTCTGTTGAGTCCTTTTTCTCGTTTTCTTTACCATCCTCTTCGCGAAATCCCCTTTTTACCCATAAACCTAACAATAGAAGTAAAGATAACAATATATTAGTTAAAATAAAATAAAAATAAATTCCTATTAAAAATTTGAGTTATGACACTCACTACATAGATGACGATTGGAAACTTCAAAAGAAGATTATAATTAAGCTTTAAACCTGTTACTAGTCATAGAGGTGATGATTTGGGTGACATGGTAGAGAGTTGTTTACTTGAGTGGGGGATAGAGGGAGTGTATTGCATTACCTTAGATAATGCAAGTGCAAATGATGGTGTTGTGAATTCACTTAATCAATCTTTACGCAAGTGGGGAACAAGTATGATGGGAGGCAAGTTGTTGCACATGCGCTGTGTTGCTCATATTGTCAACATAGTGGTTGTTGAAGGATTGAAGGAGGAACAACATTCTGTTGATGCTGTTAGGGCTGCATGCAAGTACATTAGGCAGAGTACACAAAGGTGGACAAGTTTTCAAGATGCTGCACAAAGGGAAAAGGTTAAGTTCAACAAGCATTTATGGTTGGATTCAAACACAAGATGGAATTCAATCTACACAATGTTGGAAAAGGCTATTCAGTATGAGAGAGCTTTTGAGAGGTAATATCTTTATTAATCTTTTATCTTTTATGTTTTTTATTTTTTTTACTTTTCCTTCTAATCTTTACTTCTTTTTTTTTTTTTTTTGTGCAAGGTATTCCAAGCTAGATCCTTTCTACAAATTGGATCTAAGTTCTGGTGATAATGCTACTGGACCTCCAAAAGTAGATGATTGGGAAAAGGTTAAAAGGCTTGTTGTTTTCCTTGAACATTTTTATGAGTTAACTCTAAGAGTGAGTGGTAGCTAATATTTGACCACTAATTTCTAGTTACAAGAGATCAGTGATCTTTTTCTAATGTTGAATGATTTGATTACAAAAAATGGTGTGGAAGTGGAACTTAAAAAGATGGCTCAAGGGATGAAAAAAAAATTTGACAAGTATTGGGGAGACCCATACGAAATGAATCTGAACATTTTCTTTGCCTTGGTGTTGGATCCAAGGCACAAGCTAGATGTGGTTCAATACATCTTGACAACCATGTATAAGCCAGAAATAAGTGTGAAATTTGGGCTGTTTGTTAAGTCTGAAATGGAAAGACTTTATGAACATTATAAAAGATCAATTTAGCCAGGCTAAGGATCTTCTGCTGGGGTTGAGAGCCCAATTAAAACTTGCACTTCAACAATGACAAGTTCTTCAAAGTCTTTTGTTTCTGGTAATAGTTCTTAATTTTTTCTTTAGTTTAATTTTATACTTATAGGTATACTAATGTATTTACTTAATTATTTTAGGAGATGCCTTTAGTAAAAGGACTCTTGCTGCTTATAAGATGCAAAAAGAGATTGAAGCTAGGATTAGATGTGAAAAGACTGATTTAGATAAGTACCTCAAGGAAGATCAAGAAGGAGATTCAGAGGATTTTGATTTGCTCTCATGGTGGAAGGTATAACAAAAAAAAAAAAAAAATCTTAGCATGATATGCTTCTGCTTAGAGTACTTCTTCTTCTTTTTTAGTTTTCTTAAGCTCATTATTATTGCTTTTTAGAATAATTCTTATAGGTTCCCTATCCTCTCCGTAATGGCTAAAGACATTTTAGCTATTCCAATTTCTACAGTTGCCTCAGAGTGTGCTTTTAGCACAAGTGGAAGAGTCTTGTCTAACTTTAGGAGTTCTTTATCTCCTAAAACAGTTGAGGCTCTACCCCGTACCTAGGATTGGTTAAGGCCTAGAGGGGGACCTATTGTTATTGATGAAGAAGATATTGACAATATTGAGGCAATTGAGAAAGGTAATAACATATCTAACTTCTTTTATGAATCCTAATCTTGTTTTTTCTTTTCTTTTCTTGTCTTTATAGCTTATACCCTTACTTTATGTTTAACTTGGTTATGACTTATGACTTTGACTTATGTATTTTTACTTTGTCAGATTCTGATGGGAGCTCTCCAAATTCTTTTGTTCTTGATGACTGATCTAATATGGCTCTGCAAATATTTTTTTTTGTTAATATGGTTTTTTTTGTTAATATGTATCATGTCTCAAACACAAACAGTACATAGTGTTTGATGATTCTTATAGTCATTGCACAGCACTCACTATCACTAACTATACTCAACTTAGCTAAGGCACTTAACAATAGGAACTTAAGAAGTTGTGAAGAATCAATGGATTCATTGTAGGCCAAGTTTTTGTGTTTTTGTTGATGAACTTGGTCTTCTTCTCTTAGACTGGTAGTTGGTAAATATGTCTAGTGTCTATTGAGCTTAATGTTGGCTTATTGGTTGTAGTCATAGGCCAATTGTTTGCTTTTTGTTTTTGTAAACTTGGTCTAATTGCACAATATGATTAGTCTTATAATCTTATGAAATCATTTATGCATGCATGTTGCTTTTATATTCTTCAAATTTGGAAAAGTGAAATGAATGTTTATCTATGAGAATGGTTATCTGTGAGACTAGGAGTTTATTGTTTTATAATATAGTTAATTAATTGCTTTGCTTGGTTCATTAATTGTGCATCATAAATTTGTAAATATTAATGATAGCAATACAAAAAAAAAAAATGATAATTTTGAGCTTTTAAGATTGAATTTTGAATGATTTGAATTAATTGATAATGGAGAAAATAAGTTTAAAGATGGTAATATGGGATGGTATTGGTAAGGCAAGTTTCATTACCGTTAAAAACGGTTGGTAGGCATTACCAAAAAATCATCAATTGGTATGGAAGTGGTAAATTTTTTTCATTACCACTTAGAATGGTTACCATCATTTGAGAGCGGTACGGTAACCATACCATACCATGCCCAGCCCTAGGTAAGGGCTAAAACCTTTTAACTTAGTAAGGTGAAGGGTTAAAAGTAGTGTTTGCCCGTTTGGTTGGCAGATCCTTGAAACTGCCTGTGGTTCAATTAAATCCTCGTAGTTTTTTACTAATGTCCAATTAAGCCCTTCTATTTATATTAAAGTTCCACTTAACTCTAGTTTCAACATTTTTTTCGTACCTCTATGATGGGTATCCACAGCGGTAATCCTCCATTTCTGGAATCCTTACCCATCCCACATTAGCTCTAATTTTAACATCATAATTATAAATAAATTGTCAGGAAAAATTTCAAGCACAGTGGGAAATTGTTTGATGTTAGAGGATCTCTACATACAAGACAACTTATTAGAAGGAAACATCCCATCCTCACTAAGTCCTTTGAAAAGCCTTAAATATCTTGCCAAATTCCCAAATTCTTCCAAAATTTCACTTTCTTGCAAAATATAAACTTGTCTTTCAATAGACTGCAAGGAGAAGTACCACAGCAAGGAGTATTTCAAAATGCTAGTGCCATTTCAATTACTGGAAATCAAAAATTATGTAGAGGTATTCAGAAGTTGGGACTCCCTGCATGTAAGGTCCAAGGCTAGAAGAAGAAAGTGTTCTCTAAGACTTTCAAAATAGTGATCCCAATAATTGTCTTTAGCTCAAGCATTATAATAAGAGGAGATCTAAAAGGAGAGCTTCTAGCATGATGCTAGAGCTTGAACAATTTCTAAAGATATCATATGCATAGTTCAGACAAGCAACTAATGAGTTCACACCATCTAATTTAATTAGTGAGGGAAGCTTTGGCTTTGTGTACAAAGGAATTCTAGGTCGAGATCAAATTTTAGTGGCGGTGAAGGTGTGTTGAACCTCAAGTAGAAAGGAGCCTCCAAAAGTTTTATGGCTAAGTGTGAAATGCTGAGAAATATTCAACATCAAATTTTAGTTAAGACTGTAACTGTTAGCTCAAGTATAGACTTCAAACCGAGTGATTTCAAGCCTTTAGTCTACAAACTCATGAAAAATGGAAGCTTATAGGAGTGGTTGCATCCAAATGAAGACCAAGCTAGTGAGCATACTTTAACCTCATTCAAAGACTTCATATAACCATTGAAGTGGCTTTTGCAATTGAATATCTTCTTGACCACTACCAACCATCTGTTGTTCATGGAGACCTTAAGCCAAGCAATGTTTTACTTGATGAGGACCTCATTGCTCACGTGGGAGATTTTGGTCTTGCAAGATTTCTATCCATTTCTTGTCAACAAAGTAGTTCCATTGGTGTAAAAGGGACTATTAGCTACATAGCTCCGGGAAACTGTTTTAGTTATTATTGTTTATTTTAATCTTTTTAATTTTTTCTTTGTACTGGCATTTATAGTTATAGCAGCCTTTTTCTTACTAAGGTGGTAAATCAACAATTAATATCACTCGACTTTCCCTTCCTAATGTAGAATATGGCATGGGCAACAAGACAACCAAGCCAGGAGATGTATACAACTTTGGAATTCTCTTTTTGGAGTTGGATTGTTGAATAAATAAGGTAGAAAATCTGCAAATGGCTTCAAGGCGTGTTGCAAATGCCACTTTCCTTTAAGCTAATTTCGCCCCCACCAGATCTGGTATGCAAAAGGAGTAACCCGAAATGCCTGTAGGATACAATGAAGCGCCTTGTTGATCTTACTTTTGCACTAGCAAGATCAACCACTGAACTGTCCTTTAGAAAGCGGCAAAACAATAGCTTTTGTACAAGGATTTCTGCAGCAATCGAAGTGCAAAAAGGGCCTGTTTTATTTAGATAATAGTAGGGGTTTGTTTCTAGGTTCAAGAGACAAAGAAGAAGAAGAAGAGATAAGTTCATATTTATAGGGGCAAGATGTCTGTTGTGAACAGATGCTCCTTTTCAGTTATTATCAATTTATTAACGGATAATAACTGAGTTATCATGAAATTTATCCGTTGGAAACTTTTCCAAAAGTCATTTGGTTTGATTTGAACTCCAAATGACGTGTTTCCTTGCCTTCCAAAGTTATCCACTCTCTTCAGAAACTTATCTGAATTTTATCTCTTATTTTGATGTAAATGGTTCTAATCAGAAAAATGTGATTCGAACCAAAATCGTAAATTTTCAGATTTTGTTTTTACGTAAATGGTTTGAATCATATAATTATGATTTGAACCAAAGTTACACTTTCTCAAATGCATTCTACACAATTGCTTCGAATCAACTCTTTGTGATTCGAACCCAAATTCTGGAAATATTTTGAAAATTCTTCAACAGGTTACAGAAAACGACCAACAAATTCATTGTTCAAAGACAATTTCACCACTCACTAGTTTGCTAAAGCAGCACTACCTGAAAGAGTAATGGATATTTTAGATCCTTCATTGCAACGGGATGTACGAAATGATGAACCATCAGGAGCAAGGAATCTAGGAACGGAAGTTGGTATTTTGGAGAGCCTGGCCACAATGGCAAAGGTAGGAGTACTTTGCTCAATGGAGTCACCAAACGTAAGAATGGAGATGAAAGAAGTCGTTACAGAGTTGTGTGCAATTAAAAACAAGTTCCTTGGTCGTAGAATCTAATTCTGCTGTTTCCGTTAGTTTTATTTGATGCTTGAGCATACCCTTTCGTTTGTATTTTATTTACCTTATATTTTTCATTTTTCTTTTTGTTTTGCCAAATTTGAAGTTGTACTTCTGATGTTAGACCAAGTTACATGAAAGAAGTGTAGATTAAGATGTCCTTTTGATCCAACGTATCTTCGTGATACTGCAGAATTTATTCCATAGTAACCACTGGAAACAATGTATAGAAGGGTTGAAACCTAGGGTCGATTGAATTTTATTCTTCTTACAGACTATATATCAGCTTCTATAAATGAGTGTATACTGAAGTAATTTGCTTCCAAGGACAAAATTACAATGTAGTCTCCCATTTTATTTCACCATTCACCAGTTTGTTAAAACAGCATTATTGCCTGAAAGAGTGATGGATATTTTAGAGCCTTCACTATTGTGGGAGGTACAAGATGATGCACATTTAGGCGCAAGGAATTGGGGAACGAAAATTGGTATTTTGGAGAGCTTGGTTGCAATGGCAAAGGTAGGAGTCGTCTGCTCAATGGCATCACCAAATGAAAGAATGGAGATGAAAGATGTCATTGCAGAATTGTTTGCAATTAAAGACAAGTTCATTGTCGTAGAATCTATTTCCCATCAGTTGGTTCCATAAATAATTATATATAAAGTTTGATTTGATTGCTCAAGCATTCTAGTTCGTTTGATACTCTATTTACTTCTAGTGTTTTGTGTCCCCCCCCCCCCCCCCCCAACTTGTACTTACTTTTGATTTTGGACCAAGTTACATGAAATAAGTGTAGAATATGATGTCCTTTTGACTAAAAGTATTCTGGCGATAGTTGGAATTATCACTAGCCAATGGGGAAAAAAAAAAATTGAGCAATCAAAAATATCTTTCATCTAAATTTATATTTATAATGTTATGTAAAGTTATAAATTTATAATGATAATGTGGTATTAAACGAGTAAATGTATACAATATCACACAAAATCTCTTAAATAAAAAAAGATAAATCATATAATAATATATTATGATTGTAAACTTATAATCTTACATAACATTGTAAAAATAACATATATATATATATATATGCATATGTTGAGGTTGATGAATCTGCATGAGATAAGAAAGATGATTAGCGTGGGTAAGAGGTTAGGTATTCAGCTACGAGAAAATAAGGAGGTGCAACCTAGGCTGGTGGAGTTGGAAGAAAGGGAAGATGTTGGAGGGCGGTACTGTAAGGGGAATTAAGGTCTGGTTTTTATTTTTGAGAGAGTTGGTATGAGTTTAATTTTACTTAATTCTTTTCTTTAATGTTAGGGGATTAGGAGGTGTGTTGAAGAGGAAGGAAGTGGGGAAATTGGTTAGGATAGAAAGACCTGATTTTTTTGTTTCTACAAGAGACTATAGACAATAATTTGTATAAATTGCTGTGGAATTCGAAAAAGTTTGATTTGGTTATGAAAGAATCGATTGGAGCTGCAAGAGGGTTATTGTGTGTTTGGAACAAAACAAATTTTGGTAAGCAAATGGGGTTTATAGGGGAGAGGTATATTGGCATCTCAGGAGAGGTATATTTCAGATAAAAGATTTATTGGATGTTTATTTAATATTTTATTAAAAATTAAAAAAATATCATTTAGTACTTTAGATTTATTAAAAATTTTAATTATTTCCATAACATACTAAAATTTTCAACATGATGACTAATAATTTTAGTGATTATTTTCTTTCATTCTAAGTAAAAGATTATGAATATAAATCATTTTAACACTAGTCATGGTTTTTTATTTTTATTTTTTCCCATGATTCACGTCTCCTAATGCCACTTTTCCAATTTCTTCTTTGCCTATTGGGTCGGATTTACATGCATAATTCACATAATTCACATACATTTGCAGCATGCTTTATATACTTTCTCCATATGAACGACACTTTTCCCCTTGCAACTTTGAATGCCACTTTTCCTTTTTCTTCTTTCCATTTAACACATACTAATATAATAATATAACACTGCATTCTTTTCTTGCAATAAGGTTCTTTTTCCTTGTAAATGGTAAAGCAATTGTGTTTCAAACAAATCTAAAAATCAGTATGTCGGCCACATTTCTTGGGTTGTTGAAGAATTTTCAAAATATTTCCAAGATTTGGGTTCGAATCACAAAAAGTTGGTTCGAAGCAATTGCACAAACTGCATGTGAGAAATTGTAATTTTGGTTCGAATCATATAATTATGTTTCGAACTATTTACGTAAAACCTGAATCCGGAAAGTTACGATTTTGGTTCGAACCACATTTATCTGATTCGAACCATTTATGTTAGAAATCAGAGATAGAATTTTGATAAGTTTATGAAAAGAGTGGATAACTTTAGAAGGCAAGGAAACACGTGAATTGGAATTCAAATCAAACCAAATGACTTTTGGAAGAGTTTCTAATAGATAAAAATTGAAAAGAAGTGTTTGTTCCCAATAGACATCTTGAAAAGAAGTGTCTATTCCAAGAGACATCTTGCCCTATAATATAGAGTTATCTCTTCTTCTTTGGTAGAGTCTTTTTGAACCCAGAAATATTTAAATAAAACAGTCCCTTTTTGTATTGCGATTGCTTGAGAAATCCCTATACAAAAACTATTGTTTTGTCGCTTTCCAAATGATGGTTCAGTGGTTGATCTTGTTAGTGCAAAGGTGAGATCAACAAGGCGCTTCATTGTATCCTATGGACATTTCGAGTTACCCCTTTGCATACCAGATTTGGTGGGGGCGAAATTAACCTAAAGGAAAGTTGCATTTGCAGCATGCCTTGAAGCCAATAATCTAATGATCTCATTTCTAACCCCCCCTATTTCTCCAACATGGGTGCCAGTCGATTTCAAAACACAACTTTTCTAGGGAATGAAACCGTGACGCTTCTGGAATTAGTGTGTTCTTAGAAGTTAAAAAAGTTAATTAGCTCCACTCAATAAATGCTTTAAGATATCCGCAACATAGGCTTATATGGCTCTACCGTGGCCCATTGTAGAAGTTATTCGCTAGAACAAAGTTTCCACTTACTTTTAGTAACATGTATGTGGGTGTTTGCTTAAGCACATTCACGGTTTGTTTGGATAAAAATTAGTAAAAGGAAGAGAAGGAAAAGGAAGAAAAGAGAAGTGAAGGGAAGAAATGAGTAGATATTAATTTTGTTTAAATAAATGAAAATAGAAGAGAGGAAAGTCAAATATTTTTATTTAATTAAATAATTTTAAAAAATAAAATAAAATATTTAAAATTTAATAATTAAAATAATAATAAAAATAAAATATTTTTACATATCTATTTTCTAAAAATATTAAAAAATATTAAATATGTAAATCGAATCCCTTCTAATCCCTCCAAATTAAAAGGATGGAAAATAGAGGAGTGGAGTGTAGTTTATTACCCTTCCATCTCCTTCCCTCTTCATTAATGAAGAACAACAAACAGAGTAAGGAAGACATCTATATCCCTCACTCTCCCCCACTCCCCAAATCCACCAATAAGACATCTATATCCCTCACTCTCCCCCACTCCCCAAATCCACCAATCCAAACAGTGGCTTAGATTTTATAAAAAATGGTGAGGCTAGTTAGCTGGTTTAAACCACACCCACCTCCCTTTTTCTGTTCTGCACTTAATACAAATGATGGCAGCTCTGAATTTTCTTTTCTTGGTTGTTGTGTCACTCTTTCTCGTCATTCCCAATTGCTTAAACCACCTAGCCCTTGGCTTCCAAACTCCCTTGGCAACTGCCTTATCCCCTCAAAATGAAACTGACAAGCTAGCATTGTTAGCCTTTAAGGATAAAATACTTGAAGATCCATTCAGAGTGATGAGTTCTTAGAAGAAGTCGCTCCATTTCTACAATTGGAGGTGGGTTTCATGCAGCCATCGACACAAGGGTAGAGTTACCAACTTGAATTTCGCCGGTCAAAAGTTGGTTGGTTCGATATCACCCCACATTGGAAACCTATCATTCCTAAGCCAAATCAACCTCGATCACAACTACTTCAAAGGGGATTCCTCAAGAGATTGGTCATTTGTTCCAGTTGAGGATTCTCAATCTTAGTTCTAATGACCTTCAAGGCAAAATTCCAAGCGATTTGGCATTTTGCTCAAGATTACAAGATGTCTATTTAAGCGAGAATGGCCGTACTGGTGAAATTCCTGTTGCGCTTCGAAATCTTTCAAAAAGTGTACGCATTATCCACTTCTCTAGGAATCAATTAATTGAAAGCAATGTTTTTAAACCCGAGCCGGAGGTCAAACCGTTTTGACCTCTGGTTCACGGTTTGACTGGTTTAATCAGTTTAATCGGTAAAACCACCGGTTCATTAATATAGTATAAATATATTATTTTGTAAGGTATTTCACAAGATATCCATTGAGTGCAATGGTAGGTGGTTGTTTTCTCATATCAAAGATCATAGGTTCGAGTACTCTTATGAACAAACTTTAAATAATTATGGTTTAGAAATAGAATAAATAAAATTTCAAGCATCCATTGACAAACGGAGTGCATTGTCCTGATGGCAAAGGGTTGGAATAAACTAAAAGGACTTCAAGGTTGCAAGTTCAAGCTTCATGGGGGACAAATTTCTCAAGCTTTTGTTCTCAAGCATTGAACCGTCCGGTCGAACGGTTTTCCGGTTTGAGCGGTTCCAATGGTTTTTACCGGTTTTCAAATGGTTTGATCTTCAAACGGTTTAAAGAATGGAACCGAACCATTTATACTATTAAGTGTCGGTTCAACCGGTTCGACCGACCAATCCGGTCCGATTTTCAAAACCTTGATTGAAAGTATCCCACAATGGTTGGGGAATACGTCTTCACTTGAAATATTGGTTTTGAAAAGAAAGAATTTACATGGAAGTAGATCTAGCAAAATTGGATCCAAACAAAAAATCAAACTTAACCTATCCATTATAAGTCGGATCATGGATCTTATGTATTAATCTAAAATGACCTGAATTGAAATTACTCAAACCTAAATGGGTTGGGTCACGAGTGGGTTAGGTCACACTCAAAATAACTCGAACTTTTATTTATTTATTTATTATTAGATTATTTAAAAATTAATTTTAAATTTCTAATTCTTAATTCTAAAAATAAAAATAAATAAAATACCCAAACCCTAACCTCCCATCAATTTCACTCTCTCAACTTTTCCTCTTCTCCACTCTCGCTCTCCCCTTCTTCATCTTAAGCTCTTTAATCCTTTTCTTTAGTGGCACTTGCATAAAAAATCATATTAGTTACATAATGAGCTGTGTCATATGGTATTGTCAAAAAGATTTTTTTTTTTTTAAGTAGAAAGCAAGAACGCCTATTGAAAATCAAAACTCAATGATTGAGGTACCCTCATCACCATTAGAAGCACAAAAATAAGAACATTAAGGTTTGTACTTAATTGTTAATTTGTTCTTAATTAATAATTTGTTTCTAGTTAATAAAAATCAATCACGATTCAATTTTTTCTTGTATTTGTTTAGACATATTTTGAATTTGCCTTTTGAACTTAAATATTGAATAGAGCTATATTTTTTGTATAATGTCCTTTCAAATATTGAACAGAACTGTATTTTTTTTATAATACCCTTATAAATATTAAATAGACACTAGATATTAACATATGTATTAGTTTTGTCTTTTGAACTCTAATATTTCATGTCTCTTCTTTTAATGAATGTAAGTGTCTTTATGAAAGTGTCTTTATGAAATTATGAATTCTAAATATTATATAGGTATTATATATTTAACCTATATTTTATTTTCACTTATATAATCAGTAATTTTTCCATTTTCTTTTTTTGAGATTGAAATGAAAATTGAATCATAAACATTAGCGTTTAATAGAGTTTTTTAACTAAATAGTTAATTAGTATTAGATTTTGTTAAAGAAAAAAAAAAGTATAGAAAATTTTTAATTTTAATTTTAACTTTTTAGAAGTTGGATGCACCTTACCCAATCCGAGATTTATATGGGTGGATTATGGACTTACCCCTTTAATCCGACACCCGAAATGACTCAATTTGAAAAACTCAAGATTTGAGATGTCCCAATCTGACTTGTTTGCTAGGTCTACATGAAAGCATTCGGGTAGAGCGAGGTAGAGTTCCAAAGTTGGATATTCTAGAACTTGGTAGAATTCCAAAGTTGGATATTCTATCCATTCCTCATCAACAAATTAGTTCAATTGGTGTAAAAGGAACAATTGGCTACCTAGCCCCAGGTAATTATTTTAATTATCTTTGTTTATTTCAATCTTTTCAATTTTTTCTTTGTGCTAGCATTTATAGTTAGCATAATAAATCAACGATATCACACAACTTTTCCTTCCTAATGCATCCAAACTTGGAGATGTATACAGCTTTGGAATTCTCTTGTTGGAGATGATTATAGGAAAACGACCAACAAATTCATTATTTCAGGACAATTTCACCATTCACCATTTCATTAAAACAGCACTACCTGACAGGGTGATGGATATTTTAGAACCTTCACTACCGCAGGAGGTACAAGATGACGCACATTCAGGAGCGAGGAATCGAGGAACGAAAATTTGTATTTTGGAGAGCTTGGTTGCAGTGGCAAGGGTAGGAGACCTCTACTCAATGGCGCATCACCAACTAAAAGAATGGAGATGAAAGAAGCCATTGCAGAATTGCGCGCAATTAAAGACAAGTTCGTTGGTCGTAGAATCTAATTCCCATCAGCTGGTTCCATAAATAATTCTACATAAGTTTGATTTGATTGCTCGAACATTCTAATTCGTTTGATACTCTATTTACTTCTATTTTTTTTTTTTTTGTTTTTTTGTTTTTTCTGAAATTGAACTTGTACTTTTGATGTTAGACCAAGTTACATGAAATAAATATAGCTTATGATTTCCTATTGACTAAAAGTATTCCCATGATACTGCTGAATTTATCACTGACCCGTGGAAAAAAAAATTGAGCAATCGAAACTATCCATCTAAATTTATACTTATAACATCATATAATAATAATATGATATTAAATAAGTAGATGCATATAGTATTATATAAGGTCTCTTGAATAAAAAAAAGTAAATCATACAATGACATTCATGATTGTAAGTTTACAATTTTACATAACATTGTAAACTTAACATTTTTTTATGCATATATTGATGAAGATTTTACACATATCAAAACATCACTTTTTAAAATTTTTTTAATTAAATATATATTACTTTTTTATTGAACTAATCAATATTATCATCTTTCAAAAATATCTAATCAAAGATATCACTTTTTCAATTTTACTATTTAATAATTAATTAGATATCAATGCTGACTTGGCAAACAGATTTCGTTCATGGGATCCACTAAATTGCTCGTGTAAAAAAATTGATAGATGGCTGCCCTGACTTGGAGCTGATTCGGACAATATAAAAGTCTTAATGAGTTGACACGAAAACATGTGGTGTTGGCACTGAACGCGTGTCGGGAATTCTCTAGGAAAAATTAATTAAAATTAGGGTAAAATAAATTAGTAAACACATCCTAAAAAGATTGAAAAAGCGGACAAAAACCCTCTAAAATAACTTTTTGAAAGTTAAAATAATAATATTTTTACATCAATCTAAACATTAAAAAATGATAGAGAATTTAAATTTTTATTCTGTTTTTCATCATCGATTGAGAGAATTACACAATTTTAAAGAATAACTTATTACTATAGATGTTTGTTGTTTTCATAATGTCAAGGTAAAATTATTTATTTTATTTTTATTTTTTTTGTAAATAACAATAATATTATTAATTTGAGTACAATAAGTACTTAATTCTTGTAATCCATCTCAAGATTCCTTTGCATTTTGTTTGCTATTACATCCTACAATAAACTTGAATCACAATATTTAATAGGAGTTTTTGTCCATTACTAAAGGCACAATTTTTATCCAAAATTTATAGTGTGCTAGTCACAAATTAAATCTTTATCTCTTTCTAAAATATTTGATTATACATTATAATATATTTTTTTTGGTTAAAACCCCTTTTTGGTCCCTGAACTATTGTACGGACCCCCGATTTGGTCCTTGAACTAAAAAAATCCCTGATTTGGTTCCTACTGTTTACCATTTACCCCGATTTGATCCTTCCGTTAAAATCTCACCGTTATCTCACGACAATTTAATGACATGTCGAACCTTTAAGACACGTTAGTTGTATAAATGAATAAATAATGACATGGCAACGTGACATGTCACCTCCTTGCCCAACCCAACAAAAGTGGGACCCACCAAAATTACGAATTTGCCATCATCTTCTTCCTCCAGCAAATAAACCCAGCACCAAACAAAACCAGCACTTGGGTTGAATCGAACCCAACAACGCCCTTTTTTTTTCCTTCCTCTTCCTTGCCTTGCTTTCTTCATCATCATCAAACACATCATCATCAAACACCAAAACCACAGAAAAAAAAAATATTTTTTACCCCTGGGTTCGAGGGAACCCAGCGCTTGGGTTCCTTCGAACCCAGCGCCTGGGTTCCCAGGCAAACCCACGCCTGGGTTCCGGCGTGGGTTGGTACCCAGGCGTAACCCCTGGGTTCCTTGGAACCCAACCCGGGCAAGCGTGCTGGGTTCGCAAGGAACCCAGCGCCTGGGTGGGTTCGAAGGAACCCA
>BPVZ01000010.1:1805071-1817116 GCA_020521535.1 Rubroshorea leprosula
AATAAGTTTTTAAATTTAGATATCAATATTTAATAAAATGTAATTTTAATTTTCAAATATAGATTAAAACTTTAATTATTTTTAAAAATTAAAATTAATATACACTAATCTCAAATTCTATTTTTGTCATAAAAAATTAAAATTGGATCAATAAAATAAAAAAAGTAAATTTCCATATTACCAGTAAGCCACCACTCTTTGGATTTTTTTAATTTCTTTTAAAAAAAGAAAA
The DNA here is from genome assembly GCA_020521535.1 of Rubroshorea leprosula. Taxonomy (NCBI): domain Eukaryota; kingdom Viridiplantae; phylum Streptophyta; class Magnoliopsida; order Malvales; family Dipterocarpaceae; genus Rubroshorea; species Rubroshorea leprosula. The sequence continues at coordinate 1,805,304 of BPVZ01000010.1, forward strand.
AAAAAAGGTTTTACTCGACAAAAACCAGAAAAACCCAAAAAGACCTTAAAAAAGGGAAAGAAAAACGGGGAAAAAAACTGTTCTAAATCCTATTCTACTTAAAAAAGGAGAAAAATATTATTCTTTTCTTTCTAAATAGAAGTATAGAGAACACAGGAAAACGGTGAGCACAGTATAAATAACAAATTTCTTTTCCAAGTTAACTTGAGAACTAGAGGGCAAAGCGGCGTTCGAGACAAGGATTTCGTTGAGAGAGAAGAGAAACCACACGACTCCAATAGAGTTTAGTAATAAGCAAGTATGTGATTGTTTAATTGTCCTTCTATCAAATTTATGATTTTTTTATTTTTGGGTGGAGGATTTCCAATGCATGTTGCCCCTTAATTATGATTTGAATTACAATCTCAGTTGATTTAAATTTATGATTTCATATGATGTTTTTCTATCTGCTTTCATGGATCTCAACTTGATTTGATGCGTATTAACCTTAGGCATGGCTGATTTAAGCTTTCCATATTCCCATGACGACGTAGAAGAAATCACTGATGGATTCTGCGAAGAAAATTACATTGGAAAATTCCAATTTGGCAAAGTGTACTATGGTATAGCTTGGGAGGATGAGGATGAGGATGAAAGAGTTGAGGTGGTAGTGAAGATTTGGGAAGATAATTCAATTTATGAAGTCCGTCCTGGAGATAACAGAAGCAGATTAAGTGTAAACTCCGTAACTTTTAATTGATTTACTTGTTTATGCACATATATCTCCATTGTCACCAATCATAATATTTCAACTTTTATATTTCATTTTATAGGATGAAGTTCAATTGTTTCAGCACTTTGGTGAAGATTCTCATCCAAACCTGCCCAAGCTGTTTGGGTATTTCCAGGAAGGAGAACGATTTGGCTGTTTATATGAAGTCAAGCCCTTGGATGCCCTAAACAACCTCATTCCGAAAGGTATACTTGCTTCAACTAATAAGAACTAATATAATTCTGCACCTTTTTTTTTTAATGCATGGTTAGAATTGTTGGTTTCAGCTCCTTGTGGATTTGTTGTTTGAAATGTGGCCCTTAAGAGGGCATCTTTATCCCTGATCACCATCTATGCAGCTCTAGATCGTTTCATGCTGTTTGACCTCCAACCCTAAGTGACTAGTATTTGTATACTATATTTGTATCCTTATGTTTATGGTAACTGTTATTTACATTATTTTTCTCAGATAGTTTCAGCTGGCCGGAGAGAATCAAGGTTGCTGTTGGATTTGCTTCCATCCTTGATTTTATGCATTCTCACAATCCGCCACATTTGATTCGCAATATAGATGCAGCTCATATTATAATTGATGTGGTTTGTCTCCTTTTGCCTCTTTGATTGTAGATTTATTAGCATACTTCTCTTTGTGCTGGGCATTTTGCTGAGTCAAGTTTCCTTTCTAATGATTGTAGGATCACAATCCACTACTATTTGACTTTAGTATGATATCTGGCGGGGTTCTTACTGATAAAAAGGACATTCTGAATCAGTATGTATTTGGCTGCTATGGTTATATTGATCCAAGTTGCATCAAGGGTATGCCTGACACTTATCATATGCATTTCTTTTTTCCTCCTTAAACATATTTTTTGTTCCATGCTATGGCTGGAACTCTATTGAAACCATTAAATAATACATGTGTTCACCTGTTGTTCTGAAATACATTGACATTCATGAAGAATATCAGGAAAAAACAAAAAATGAAATGCAGGGAATGGAAATAAATGAAAGGAATAGACTAGCCTTTTGCACAGTTAGTGCATCTTCTGTATTAGACCTCCCTACAAAATCATTTATCCAATGGTGATATTAATTTGATCATATAATTGCTAGAAAGTGAAAAGTTTACAGAAAAGATGACATATGACCTGTGCACACTTGGATAGAGCTGCCTTGTTCTTGTGTGGTAAGGATAACTGAAATAAGTTAGTCCAGGATGGGGTGGTTAAGATTCAGTTCTGATAATTTTTAAGTGGTCTGATGTCAAAGGAATTTTTTTCTGAAATTAAGGTAAAAGAAAACAGGTGATTGGTATAGGGATCACAATTAAGATCATGTTAGCATCAGTAAAGTTCTAGTCCCGTGCCTTTATGCCATACCCTAAATTTTGTTAATTGAAGCGTTCCCAAGTCTCAATTGCAGTTATTCTGAAGGTCAAGACCTAAGAAAATTTGTAGTCTCAATGAACAACCAAAAGAAATATGGTGTGATGAATTATTAATGAGATCAGATGATCTTGAATTCATAATAGTGGTTCTGCACTTAGTGTTTGATGCCACATCAGGATTATTGTATTTATAGATTGATAGATCATTCTTGTCTTGTGAATTCCATGGTTTCTTAACTGCGTCTCCCTTAACAGGTGGATGGACTGACAAATGTGATGTTTTTGCGTATGGCGTTGTGCTTTTGGGGTTGATAAGCAAAAGAGTGTACACAGATGAAGACAGAACAGACCTTAGACCTTTTGTTTATGAATGGGCAAATTCTGAATATGAATCAGCAAAGAAGTCTTCACTTGTGCACAAAAGTTTGGAATCTGGACCGTTTTTCCATCCTGCAGATGGAGTCAAAATCACTAAACTAGCATTGCAATGTGTGGATCATAATCCTCATAAGCGCCCCACAATAAGCCAAGTTCTTACATCTTTGCTGGAATTGAGCATTGTTTGTCATCATGCTGACACTTTGGGCATTAATCAGACTGCTGGTGGTGATGCTGAGATGCAAAAGGATGAACTTTCAGGTACATTGAAAATTTTGGTTTATAAAATAAATGAAAAGAGCTGGACAACTTTTTGAAGGACAGCGTAGAAATTTTTCACTGTGATAGAGTAGTATGGGAACAAGAACATTTTAAATGCTATTGATATACATATAATGAAGACAGAATGAAGCAGCAATGTCGTGAAATTTTTTGACAGTCTATCACATAGAATTGAAATTTGTCAAATTAATTTAAATTACTGATGTATCAGCTATTTGGAAAGCGTAGTTCACTTAACTATCAACTCTGTTAATTTACACAGGATCCTCCTCAGATTCAATTCACAAGGAAAGGATTCTAGATAAAAGGGAGAGGATGACAACATCAATTGATGAAAGTATTCTAAACGAAGGGCAGAGGATGCTGACTTCAATCCAAAGAGGTTAGGAGCGCACCTTCAATTGCCTTGTCCTTTTTGTTGGTTTCTTCATTAGTACCAACCAAGTTGTTTTTCATGGCCATACATTTTGATATTCAATTTATTATTTTTTTTTTTTCACTTTTTGTTTGGCACAAAAACTACCTATTTCTTCTAATCATTTGAACTTATTTTATTTCCAGCATTTTAATGCTAGAAAGATTTCCTAAAAGCAAAGTGACTGCTTAACTCCTTTCTTGCTGTTTTTACTGTTAGTGTGGTGATTCTTGTACCTTACATTGTTGAAGCAAATCTTTACTTCTTTTAACTCTGAATTTCAGTTTGAATTTACTTGCTTGAGAGCCTACTCTTTAGTATGAACTTTCATTAACCTATTCAATTTGTTAATCTTCCAATTTTTTTTATACGAATATATTCAGGAAAAGAGTGTGCTGTGGTACAAGTTTATTCTTACAAAGACCTAAGTCTATTCACCAATGGATTTAGGGAAGAAAACTTCATAGGAAAGTTCCACTTTGGCAAAGTGTATGTCGGAGAGATTGAAGGAAAAATGGTGACAGTGAAAATATGGGACCCAGAGTCTGAAGTTTATGAAGTTTCTTCCATTGAAAATGAAGGCAGGTTGATGGTATGTCGTTAAAATGACTCCCCACTTGCATGTTGTGAGTTTTTCTTTAAATTACCATATGCCTAATATTTTAGTATTTTACCCTTTTTCTTAGGATGAACTTGTTCTACTTCAGCATCCAGAACTGATATCCCATCCAAATCTTGTCAACTTGATGGGATACTGCTATGAAGGACAAAATCTCGGTGTTGTTTACAATCTTGAGCCTCTTGATACTCTTCATAACCTCCTATTAAAGGGTATATTTATGCTTTTACTTTCACTGCTAAGAAGCTAGAAAATTATTTGATTGTTATTTTGATGTTTTGTGGTATTCCCCTTTCTGGTATGGGTGTTAGAAAGGGGAAAAAGTGAGGTATATCAACATGTCTAGAAATAATTTTCTTTCAGCCTTCATTTCAGTTGCATTACCTTGTCATACTGTACGTAGATTTTTCTTCCTTGTGATTATTTGAGTTTACCCACCATCACAAATCTGTGTTAAAGTTGCAATTTATGTTGTCTCTTTTTATTAAAATTCATTTAGCTTTGTGAATTTCAAGTTCTTGGGATTCTATGCTTAGAGCATCTTCAGGATTTTTGTAAGCTAAGCTATCAAGTTTAGCTTCAAACTCATATTTAGTTAAAGAGATTTGGCAATGCTGCAGATTATTTTTCGTATTTTCTTCATTCCTTGCCAGACAAGAATTGATCAACTTCAATGGTAACTTTTTCAACGAAACATCTTTGTATTTCAGATACTTTTACTTGGTCTGAAAGAATCAGAGCTGCTCTTGAATTTGCATGCCTACTCAAATTTTTACATGCTGACACTCCACATTCTCGTCAATATCTGGTTCGCAACATAGCTGCCGCTCATTTAATTCTCGACCAGGTTTGCTTCAGTGCCATCTTCTGATCTTGTTGTCATACATTCCTACTTATCTGCTTATTAACTGAAGATGCTTCAACACGCAGGATCACAATCTGAAGTTGTTTGATTTTGGTATGATTTCTGGTGGTATCTTTCCTGATCGTACAAAGCGTAGAGAGTATGTACGTGGGTGTATTGGCTACATTGATTTTGAACTTTGGAGAGGTAATCAGCATGACTTTGGTTAATTTACTTTGTTTGTCTATTTTATGTACAATAACTGAATTTGCGAATCCTAATCATGACAGGTTCATGGTCAGAAGCATCTGATGTCTTCTCGTTTGGCATAGTACTCATTGGTCTAGTATCTAAAAGAGTTCGCACGGAAGAAGAGGAGGCATCGGGAGAACCTTTTCTTGATGAATGGTTGAACTCTCAGTACGATGAGAAAACTTCAGAATTGGGATTTGACAAGACCCAGTTTTCAATTGTGCACGAGAGCCTAAAGGGAGATCCGGGTTTTTGTTCAAATGATGGAGTTGCCATTACGAAACTGGCAATGCAGTGCGTAAAGGGTAAATTTGATAGGCCTACAATGAAGCAAGTTGTTAAGCAACTCCTTAATCTCAGTATTGTTCGAAACAACATGCAAGTGCCTAAGCGTCTAGCAAATGCTACGTGAGTTGTAACTTCCTGTGTAACAAAAAGGAAAAAAGGCGGACACCCTGAGCTTTTTCTTGAGAATCCCTAATTAAATTAGATCTTAACATAATCTGCATTGGTGGTTTTATATTGGCTTATGCTTCTAATTGAAAGTCTCATCTCTAAGAACAAAAGTGGAGTCCGAGCTCAGCTCCCTAGCCAAAATAGTTGAATTTGAGTATGGGTCTGATTAAAGAAAGAGTTTTCCCAAGAGCCAGAATTGAATTAAAACGAGTTTTCCAGCCGGTGTGAGGGTTCATGTTGGAACTTGGGGTTGAAAGCATATCATTGACCAGTTTTCTCTAGGCTATCTTTTCCCCCCACCCTTTCAAAATGTAACAGCACGTAAGAAATGCAGAAGAGGATATAACTGGATAAAATTAAAATAATAGGATAAGATTAGATTGGATGGTATTAATTATATGATATCTAATTTATATTTAGAGTATAGATGGATTAGATATAAATATATATGTTTATAGACAAAAATATCCTTATAATGTAATATAATAATAATTTTTAAAATTTTTTAAAATTGCAATTTTATTTCTTATAAATGCAAAAATAAGAAAATTGAATTAATTTAAAATAATTCAAACAATAATATAATTCTGATTTATTAATAAAATTAATTCTCATTAATTAACCAAACAAATTAGGTTTCCTTATTTAATTATTTAATTTATCAATTATTATTAAATATTTTTCTTTTCTTTTCTTTTTTTTCTTGGAAACAAGTAGAAACCTGAAAGCCCCCTTCATCTTTCTATTGTTCATCTTCTTCAGCAAGACTAGGGTGCCTATTTTTAGTCATAGCCTCATAGGTTTTGGTATTTGACTTGATCTTTAGTTGGGTTCTTTGATTTCAACAAAAGATAGGTTGAATTAGGATGAAGTAGTAGGGAAGCAATGCGCCAAGTTACTAATAGAGAATCTTCCAATTTTTGCTGATGATGCCATCAGACCACCTTGCCAAAGATGAAGATGATTGGATTTTGTAGTCCATTTGTTGAAGATCGGAGAGACTTTGTTTTCCCTGCATTAGATTTGTGAAGCCATCAAAGATATAGATCTAACTGGAGCTCCACTTTCTCAGTCCAAAGTTAAGAAAAGGAGAGGCGAGCCATTAAGAAGAAAATAATGAGAATAAAGGGGTAGGGTTGGTAAATTGGATCCAATCCATTCGTATCCCATGGGTATGTGGGATTAAATTTATCTCTTGAGGATGGGATTGGATAAATCATTGGATATTGTCTATCTTATCCCGAATACTCTCCAAACAAGAGATTAAGTTGGACAAGATAATTTTTTATCCAATCCCATAATTTGTCTAGGCCTCCAAATGAGCCGTAAGGGGTTAGCCGAAAATGCTCGTAAGATACAATGAAATCTTGTTTATTGTGTCTTGCACTAGTGAAATCAACCATTGAATCGCAATTCTTCAAGCAACAAAACTATCACTTTTGTATAAGGATTTTTGCAATAATCATTACATAGAAGAAGACTGTTATAATTTGGTAACAATAGGATGTTGTACAAATTTTACATATTTGAATCTCTAGTAGAAGAGGATGTAGACAGGCCTTTTATAATTAAGCTATAAGTGTCAGTTGGTAATAAAAATTTCCAAAGAACATGTCTCTTCTAATTTAAATGAAAGAGTTCTATTATGGAAAAGTACATTTTCATTTACAATTTTTCCCATCTATTGTCTTCGTTTCTCTATTTTGAAAATCTCTCCAACATTTCCCCACCATTTTAAAAATAGAACATGGTATTAATAGTTTTGGAAATCTTATGCTTGCCATGAAGGTATCTTGAGATTTGAACCTTCACTTAATGGAGATGTGTTGGCAAATTAGCTAGAATTGCATGGTAAACTAATGCTTTGAACTAGAGATTCTAAGTGACTAATTGGCCAAATGTCACACTCAATACTTCAAGCATTCCAAAGTAAGAATTCACTATCGTTAGCACAAAAACTAGCCATATGTCCTATATCCCTTTTATGAATGGTATTAGAGTCAAGTCTTAGCTCCTAGAAGTGGCACCACTTCCACTCATATAAGTGGATCTCATCAAAAGTGCCCCACATTAAGCACGTGATAGAAATATCTATTATAAGACTTATTAAGAACAAAGCTCAACCTCCGCTTTGTTTCATATGGTTACCAAGTACTCTTCCACTTAGGACCATATTATTTTATAAATTTGAGTACTTGCAATCACATTCATGATGTACTTTACTCATTGAACTTAAGACTTGATGTTTTATCAAGTATTAAGCCAAGGTTCCATCATATGTGACTTTAATCAATGGACTTGGACCCATCCCTTTCCTTGCCTTGTAAATTTTCTTTTCGACAATCCTTTAAATCAAGGATTCATCAAATTAATTAATTCTCACAAAACCTTAGAAAAATTGTAGTGATCACCTTATTAAGAGTTATTGTTTCCATGTCTACAATTTTATGACATTTGCCACATGGACATCTCTATAAGCACTCTCGATGACATCATATTATTTCTAGTAATCACACACATTCATATAAGAATGTCTTAAATTAATATGAATTCTTGAAAAGTGTAGACATCTCCAAGAACAAGTGCTATCATTTTTCAATAGTAACATATATCACTCTATAATATCATGAACAAGTAGAATTCCTTCTTTCCTTCACTTCCAAATTTATTTCTTTGTTTGCTTTTCACATTTCAAGGACATTATTACTTATCTCTCTTGCTCTTGGGATTGTCCCCATAATTTTAGGTATCTCCTTTCTAATTTCTTGGCACCAACATTTCTTCATAAAAAACATATCAAGATTTTATCTCTAAATTTTTGATTTATTAAAAATGTTTCAAATCGTATAAAAATTATTCAAACTATGTTTCTGATACTCTTTAGGCTCTATGTGCAATAGCTTTGAATCAACTTTGAGTGATGTGAATCCAGATCTTGAAACTTTTTGAGCTCACTGTGTAATTGATTGAAATCAACTTAAAATCCTGGAACAACTCAATTCATGACAATTATTTTCCGTGACTAAGAGCCATTCACTCTTACTATAAAAATATTTAATCTCTTAAGGAGATTTCCAATGCCGCCTTTTTTTTTTTTCTTTAAATTTTGTCTATAAGCTGTACCCTTGTAGGCAGATGACTTTATGGAATTGTAATTTCATTCCTTCCAATTTGTCCATTTTGGACAATCATGATAGGCTTCCATTAACAAATCAAGTACACAAATTTACACTTGTTTTTACAAGCTATCTCATCAAGAGATTTCATCTAAATAAGGATTAAAAAATCCTTCATGGCCAAAGGCCTTGTCAAATCTTAATCAAAATTGAGAGCCTTTTCACTTGGTCTCTCTTAACCTTATTTATATCCAAACCAAGATCATCAATTTGATCTCCAAAATAGGTTGCCAGATCCCATTTTAGTATTTCTTTTTTCAACAAGACTAAATAACCATTATGAATCTTGATTCTCACTTGTTTCAATGTTTATAAACTATTGTATAATCTTTTACAAGTATAAACTAAATTTAAAAACACAAACACATTAACAAAAAAATCACAAAATATTTTGTAAAAAAGAAAAAAAAAAGGAAAAATGGAGAAGTAGTACCATCTATTTGGTAGAAATTTAGAAAATAAAGTCCCTCATGATTTAACATTGAATTTTTCTAGTTTGTACTCTAAAAATATAGGTTAAGAGTGTAATTATTATATATTTTTATATTAATTAGTATTAAAAAAAACTTGAGATTTATTTAACTAACTATTTAATTAAAACAATTCACGTGACGTTGATGACAAAATTAATAACTGCTCTTGTATTTCTCAATGCTAATTAAGGTAAAAATAGTGCAATAATTACACTTTTAACATGTGCCCATAAGGCACTAGTTAGAAAAACCCTTTTAGCATTATATTTTTTTCCCCTTTGAACCAAACAATGTAAAAAATATTGTGAATTTTTCTATTGGTGGATGCTACACCTTTACATTCATCTTCTTCCATGTTGTAACTTCTCACCACTAAGGGGTCATTCATGATTCCACTAGAGGCCATTTAAAGGTCCATTAAGGTGTCATTCATAACTCCACTAAAGTGCTGTTCATTCTCTCATTTAGTCCGCATTTAGTCCTATTCAATGGTTAATGTAACCCCACATGTCCCTTAGTTTATATACAAGCTTACAAGTTTATATGATTCGTACATAAAAAAGTACATGATAAAATAGGAAATTCTCACTTCTGCTTTGTTATTATGTTATTTTTTTTATTTTATAATACATTATCAACACGAACGTCTCCACTATTCAATTTATAGTGAGATCTTAACATAATCCTTTGGTTTTTAGTTTTAATTTGATTTCAATATTTGATGAATTTTTTGCAATTACAATGTCAAACTTGACAAAACTTGAATTTGCTACCTTTAATATAATGAGCTCAAATTATTTACTATGGACACTTGATATTGAAATCCATTTGGTTGCAAATAATCTTAGTGAAACAATTATTGAAAGACATCAAGCATCCTTGCAAAATCGTGCTAAAGGGTTGATATTTCTTCACCATCATTTCCATGATGGATTGAAGGTTAAATATTTGACAATCAAAGATTTATTTGAATTATGGCAAAATTTGAAAGAAATATATGATGACCAAATATTAGTGATCCTGCCAAAAGCTTATTATGAATGGATACATTCGCGGTTGCAAGATTTTAAATTTGGTAGTGAGTATAATTCTGCAACATTTCACATTTCATCCCAATTAAAATTATATGGAGAAAATATTATTGATGAAAACATATTGGAGAAAATATTATCTACTTTTCATGCCTTAAATTTGCTTTTTCAACAACAATATTAAGAGTGTAATTTTTAAAAATATTTAGATTTAATATCATGTTTTCTTGTTGCTAAACAAAATAATGAACTTTTGATGAAAAATATCAATTATGACCTACTAGTTTAGTCCCATTATTTGCAACAAATGCAACCTTTTATAATAATAATGAGTGGGGTTGCGACCATCGTCATGGTTATAATTGTTGTAATAATTGTGATTGAGGATATGGTCATACTCGAAATAATATTTAGCATCACAATGGTTTTAACCCCAAATATGAATTTGCTAAATAAAAAAAATGTAAGGGGTAAAAATTTACAAAATAACCTTACAAAATAACCTTACAAAAGATATTAAAAATGTTTGTTATTGATGTGAAGTAAAAGAACATTGGGAACATGCTTACTCAACTACTAGGCATTTGGTTGAGTTTTACCAAGTCTCACTTAATGAAAAGAGAAAAGGTCTAGAAATGAATTTCGTTAAGTATAACAATATGGATCTTGATACACACTGATGTTGTAGATTTTTTTGAAGATGTTGAAAAGTTTAATGGTATTAGTGGTGGAAATACCCAACCAAGATTTTGAATTTTTGCGTTCTCTTAAATAATTTGCCCTAAATGGCTATTTCTATTTTTTTTACATGCATTGTCCTTTTAGATTCAATAAAAAAAATCATTTCAGAATAAATATATATTAAATATTATCGCTTTTGTTTCGTTTGTTTTTATTTTAAGACCAAATAAACTTGAATGGTGCTAAAATCAATAATGAAGACCTATGTCATGTTGATAGTAGCACAACACATATAATCTTAAAAAAATAAGAATTATTTTTCTCAATTAAATTTAGTTAAGGCTGGTGTTTATACAATATCTAATATAACAAAATTGATTGAAGATTTTGGAAAAACTTGTATTTTATTGCTTGGAGGAACAATATTATTAATATACAACACTTTATATTCTAGTAAATCAAATTGAAATCTACTAAATTTTAAGGATATATGTTATAATAGTTTTTATATTGTACTCATGAATCAAAATGAAATAAAGTTCCTCTATATCACAACTTTTGCATTTGGCAAAGAGAAAAATATTGGAGAAAATGTTATCTTTCTTTTTTGGATTGTATTATATATATATTCATCTAATGGAATCTAATGCTATGACTAGTTAATAATTAGTCAATTCAAATGCCTTTATCCTTTTGCATAATTGACTTGATCATCTAGGTGCTATTTTGATGTAGGAAAAACATGACTAAGAAAAACCCATTGAAATAAAAACCCTAGCTAAGGGAAAAAGAATACAATATATATAATACTCCCCCTCACTTCAACAAAGCTCTTTAAGGTGTGACATACCTATCTTGTGTACAAGTTGTTCAAAAATTTTGATAGGTCATGACTTTGTGAAAAGATCTGTAATATTTTTATTTGAACTAATTTGCTAAATATTTATTTTACTAGCATTTGCATATTTAATTAACTTTAGTTTTGAGTGTTTTGAATAAAATAGTCCAATGTATTTTTTTTATTGAAGATAATGAAATACATGTTTAATGCCATTATAATGTCTT
>BPVZ01000010.1:1859940-1874733 GCA_020521535.1 Rubroshorea leprosula
AGGGATTATTTTGGTTCCAAAAATTAAAGTTTAAGGACATTTTTAGTACTTTTTAAAGTTTTGGAATAAGTTTGACCTAAATCAAAAAGTTGAGGGACTAACATGGTTATTTAACCAAAAAATTTAGGTCATTCAACTTTAAGGTTTACATACTTTTAGTCCCTCAACTTTTTTAATATTTTTTTTAATCTTCAACTATGAAAAATACAATGTTTTATAGTTAATTAAAAGATAAAAAATGCAGAAAACGGTAAGACATGAAAATTTGCCCATATAAAACCTTCAAAACTCACAAAAATCATATATATTCACCCTATAATATACTCAAAACAACAAATTTGAAAATGCTAGCTAATATCAAATATTTAATATAAAAATTATGTCATTAATGGTTGAAATTTCACTAAAAATTTATAAAAACATTATTCATAACTATTCATCAAATTTATCTAAAAGAAAATCTAATAATATTAACTAATATCTAATGAACTAATTAATAACAATATTTAATGGTTTAAATTTCAGAAAAAAATAAAATATACATAAAATATATAAAAAATAATAATATTACTTAAATTTTACTTACCATTGCTTGATCCACTAGACTGCAAGAAGAAAAATGTGTTAAAGTGCTTCAAAGGGAAGAATGGAGGAAAGGAGAGCAAGAACAACTCACGGGAGAAGAGGAAAATGAAAATGAAAGGAGAAAGACCAAAATGAAAGCAGAAGGGCGGTTCGGCAGGGCAATAGGGAAACTTATCGACAAGACCCACATTGCTACAATCTAAAGCTGATCATCTCTGCGTTGCATCAGAATTCTCGTTGACCAGGCCAATCACTAACAAAGATGAAGTTGGCAATGTATGAATTACCGACCTAAACCTTGTCGGTGAGCCAAATAAAAGCTGCAACACCAGTGGCCAGTAGCCAGATTCGCAGGGAGTTGGGGAATGGCAAATTACCGACAAGCATAATGTCTGAAAATTGCATCAAAAAGCTGCACTCCCTGACGCAAGCAGCCAGTTGATTGGCGAGGGTGCGTTGGGAGTGGAAATTACCAACAAGATGTACGTTGGAAATTGATCCTCAATTACCGACGAGACTATTGTTCCAAAAATAAATTTACAGGCGTGCTTCTCATCAGTGATTTGGCTTTCCGTCCTTCCCTCATCCACCGGAGTGTTGGCTGCAATTACTGACAAGTAACACATATGTATGATTTTAAATTACCGACAAGTATTACGTCTATACAATAAATAATATATCCTACTGGTATTTCTAATGTTTCTCAAGTTTCAGACTTAATTCTTGTCGGTAAAATGATGCTTCACCGAGAAAAATTCTTACCTTGGTGATATGTGGTCAGTGAAATTAAGTTTTCTTGTAGTGAAAAGACTAAAATGGGCCTCTATTCCTACACAAATAGGTCAGGTACTCACAGGTATCAATTTTACTCCTCGTTTATCCTCATTCTAATTCTAGCTGTTTCCTCGGCTTCCATTTACGGTTGGTTTCTCGAAGGTTGGGCTTCGTGACGCAGGCCTGTGTCAGGGATGACCCAATTGGGGGGCAATAAGGTGATGTGGTGAGTCGGTGAGTAGGTTGATGGGCTCCTCCTGGCCCTCATTTTGGGCCATGGCCACCCCTCAGGCATAAAAACGATTAATGAACTAGCTTGTGGGCCTAGGGCTGTAGCCCTAAGATTTTGCCAAAAATGAATAGACAAGGCCCTAAACTTTTTAGTTTAAATCATTTGTATTTCAACTTTTACTTTTACATTTTTATCTCTAAATTCTTTATTTCGTATCTTTTTAGTCATTTTAAAGTTTCTTTATTAGTCGTAAGCTACTTTTGGTGATTGCGTGGAAGACGAGAAAAATGAAAATGATATGAAGGTGAGAGAAAAATGAAAATTAATTAAATGATTATATTTAATTGTCATTTGACTTTTTTTTTTTTTAAATTTAACTAATTGTTTCTTGGTTATATTTTGAGTTATTAACATGAACTTATTTAATATAAGTTTAGACTCGAAAGTCTTTGATTTATTTCTCATGAGTCATCTAATTTGATTTAAAGCTTGTTTAGTTAGTAGCAGTGATTATTCTTTAATCAAATTATAAAAATGATATAAGATTAAAAAACTTTCATAGAAAACATGTTAAAAATAACTATATCTTAATGTTTAATTTTTCTTTTATATAATTAGTAAAGAAGCAAGAGAATAATCTTTTTATGATGTCTTCACATATTATATATATTATATAAAGCAAAGAATTAAGGAGTGACTATTTCTTAGAAAATAGAAGGAATACAAATTCTACTTTCATTTTTTTAATAGAAGATTATCAAAATAAGTTTTAGCTATTACTAGCTTCCCAAAGAAGTTTACCAAATTTAATTTATTTCTCTAATTTGATTCAATAATAGTCACCATCACTAACCAGACATGTCCTTAGAATTCATTCCCTAATATCTAACTACATAAAAAGAAAGAAAGAAAAAAAGAAAGAAAGAGAGAAAGAAAATCTTTGGAACTTAACCGTTAAACTTTAAAAAAAAAAAAAAAAATCCATAAAACTTAAAAACAATGTTGTAAAACAACATGAGAATGGAGTTAAAGAGGAAGTAATATTAAAAGAAAATGTAAGACAATGCGATCATGAAATGTTTTATTTTATCTTACTATTAATTATAGACACTAATTAGTATATATTTTAATTCATTGTACTATACAACACATTTATTCAAAAATTATTATTTTTTAATTTAAAATTAAAAGTAGATAAACTTAAAAATGTAACTATATATATAAGATATAAGAATCGACTGAAATAATTATATTTGTATTATATTTTAATAATTAAACTGAGACGAGTGTCAAAATTTGTGCTAAATAGAGTATGTATCAATCATTTTCTATTAATTATCATACTTACATTAACATATATAACTTAAGTAGGTGGTATGAGTTATTAAGGTTTAAAGATTGGGAAGACAAGACAAGAGAATTAGAATAAAGAAATTTTATTTTAACTGAATATAAAATTACACGTAAGAGAGTTAAGTATAAAGTCAATCTTTCATAATATAATTAATTCTCCAATAACTTAACATTCCCCCCAAACTGAAGAACTACTAAACCAACATGAGTTTGAAAGTAGGAAAAAAGATCTAAAGCGGAAGAAAACTAGACAAGTTGCAAATAAGAATATGAAATTTGTTTTTTTTTCTAAAATATAAATTTTTTAAATTTCTAAATTAAGTGGTAAATTTTTATTTTTTATAAATTAGAATACGAATTTTATGTTTTTCTCTATTTAAAGATTTATTGAATTACGATGATAATATTGCAAACAACAATCAAAATAAAAAATTAGGTAAAGTTAATATTTTTAAATAAAAAAATAATAAAATTTATATCTTTAAATAAAAAAAAGTAATAGTTTACCACTTGATTTAGAAACTCAAAAAAATTCATATCTTTGAATAAGAAAATGAATAAAATTTGTATCCTTATCCAAAAATTTTCTTGAAAACTGGAGTAGAAACCACCACAAGCAAATGTCGTAAAATCAAAGAAGTCAATCCCGTACCGTACTGGCCGGTATGGTCGGTACGTACCGATTTTGATATTTGACCAAAACGGTACAACATCAAATTTTGTTTCGGTCAAAATTCGGTCGTTTCGGTCAAAATCCAATGTACCGGCCGAAATTTTGTGTACCGACGGACACACCGAAATATCACCGGTACACCTAAGTTCAAACTAAAAAAAAAAAAAAACAATGGATTTCAGATTACAGATCTGTTTATGTTCTCCTTCTTCATCACGAACGACGAACGCCACACGCCGCACGCCGCGAACGTCTTCCTCAACCTGTCGTCGGTGGGTTGGAGATTCAATGAATGCTTCGCTTCCGTGATTACTGGCTAGATCTGCTTCATCTTCTCCCCATTTCTGGTAGCTGCCGAACCCTTCTGCTTTGGTGATTACCGGTGATGAAGGTGGAGGCTGTGATGATGATGAGATGCTCAGCAAGGGGATGGTGAAGATTCGAGGTGAAAGAACGGAGGTGATGGTGGATCTGCAGAAGGGAGAAAAATCAAGTTTTTTTTTTTTTTCTGTTTTCTCTTTCTTTTTTTCTTTTTTTTTGTCTTTTTGGTTTGGCAGCCGCCCTCCTCCTTCTCCCTTTAAAAGGAGGAAACTAGGGTTTTTTAAATTTGGGTTTTGATGGGCTGTTCAATATTGGGCTAGGCTTATGGGTTTATTTTAGTAAATTTCATCCTCAGCTTTTTAATTTTTTCAATTGAGTCCTTTTCTTGTTTTTTTTTCTTCAACTTCTCCCCAAAATTTTTCATAAAATTTTTTTATAACGATAAATCCAAAACGGTACGCGAAAAATTCCGATATCCGGTACGTACCGTTCCAATAACAAAACCGATACGCATGCCGATACGTTATTGACTACTTTGCGTAAAATACTATATTACATTTAGCTTGAAGGGAATGAAAGGGAGGTAAGAGAAGAGGAAGACTTTTTAAGTAATCAGATTATAATTTTTAAAAATATTATAATGTAATTGATTAAAAAAATCTTTTTTTTTTTTTCATTTTCTTTAATTCAAATATATTATAAGATTTATTGGGAGCTTTTGTGTAGTAAGTTATAAGTTTTTTAATCTTTTAATATTTTTAAAAATAAATAAAATATATTTAATAATTATTTTAATTAACATTTTATATATTTGTATAATAATAAAAAATATAAAAATAAAAAATTAAAGTACTAACAGTGTTGTCAAACAGAGGTGTATGTTGGAACTGAACCAAAGTACCAAGCCAGTCAAATGATTAATGAACCGGTCAAAATAGAGAGCCGGTCAAATTCTAACGAACCAGTGACATAAAATAAGAAGAGGTGTGTGAATCTTTTATCTTTGCAAGCCATGCGGGTCACTGCGCTGGTCAGATCCGACCCTGAAGTTTAGAGTGACAATGCTCATTGGCTAAAGGAGAATTTTGGTTGGGTGGCAAGATTTTCAGATTCCGATGATGCAGCCAGTGATATCAAAAGTCGAAGAAAAACTACCTGGAAGGGACCAGATCTTATGCTGGTCGATGTTGGAGAGAATTCTATGAGTGGCGGTAGAGACTGGCAGCAATGCAAATTTGGGGCGTGATGAACTGTGGAGAAGCATTCAGGAAAAGAAAAGATTAAAAAAAAATAAAAGAGAGAGAGAGAGAGAGACAGAGAAAGAAAATGTTGTTGTAGCCATTGAGAAGGAGCATAAGGGACGCCAAGAGGGCCAGAGTATCGCCTGAGAATGCCTAGGATGCCACACCAGATTTCCAAAAAATCCCGCCAGAAAGAAAAATCAGGCAGCGACGCACTGTTCAAATTTGAGCAGAAGCGTGAACGAAGAAGAACATCAAAAAGATAATTGAGTGTCAGTAAAACATCCAGCTGGCCACATAGAAGCAGGCATAGGATTGAAATGGGGAAAAGAGCCCATAAGCCCGTATTAGGTAGAAGCAGGGGTCAAAACAGGGGTTTTGTTGGTGGGAGGTTCTGGTGGATTTGGATTGTTCAAAGGCTTGGCTTGATTGAGTTGGGCTCAGCTGCAAAGGCTTAAATTACTGGATGAAATTGGTGAAGTAATGCCTGGAAATATCAGAAGCGACTTTATTGCTCGTTGGAACAATGAAGGGGGTGTTTAGTTGGGAAATTTCCCACCTATACTTTTCTGATTTTTTATTTATTTATATATTTTGGGAAATTTCTCTTCTAAATTTTTTTATTTATGTATTTTTACATATTAATATTATAATAACAAAAAGTAAAACTAACATTTTAAACATTTATTTTTCTTAACACAATTTTTAATTAATAAAGTTTTCATACATATAAGACTTTTTAACTTTTTGTACATATTTTTATAACCACTTTTTCAATAAAAACTTTCTTGGTAAAATAGTTTTCTACTACTATCACATTTTAGAGTATAGGAAGACAAGATGAAAAAAATTAGAAGATAGACATTTTATTATAATTCAAAAGTATTTGTATGCAAAAGTCTTTGTATTGGTTTTAGGATAATACAAAAAATAAATTCATTACATTGAAATGCCCTAAAGGCAAAAATGATTCAGAGATAATCTCTTTTTTATAATTTTTTTTATATAATCTTATGTGTTATTCAATGATTAACTCTTTTTATCAACTAAAACTTGTAATATTATATTTATCCACTCATTTAATAATATGTAAAAATCATATAATTAAAAAAATTGTACAAAAATGTTGTCTCAATATCATTATCCATACCTTAAATACAATCTAACCGTTAATTCTATAATTATATATATCATTTGATTATAAAGAATCAAATCAATTATTATGTTGTTGATTGTCTAATACCTTAACAAGAATTATAAAAATTTATCACCCCTAAAAAGGAGTTACATGATTTAATCATTCAGTAAGTAGAGTTATTGATACCAACGATTCAAGTAACTCAATAGTAATTTTCTCTCAATGGAAGCAAGAGATTTTAGATTAGAATCATATACCATACAAGTAGGTAGATTAAAAATTGTAAAAAAATTACATTTTATTATACAATCCAAAAGAAAAAAGAAAGTAACATTATTGATCTAACTCCATAAGAAGGTGGGAGTTAATCAACATAATGTTGAGAATGTAAATACAAGAAAAAGTGAAGAGATACAGAGGTGAAAGATGAAAGAGAGTGAAACATTCTCAATGAATTAGTAAAAAAGAAGAAGAAGAAGAAGAAGAAGACAGTAACTAGAAGGAAAATGTATTGAGAATCTGGGGAGACAATTTTCAAACGCCATGCCTACCATGAATAAAAAGTCTCTTTACACGGGAAATACTACTCATTTGGAAATCAGAGTTCGAGTGAGTCCCAATATTCCCATAAATCGTTTGATGGCTCTTCTTCAGTATTAGTTGATCCGTACACAAACTTGTTCAATATCTCTGTTATCTTTTCGCCTCCAACGCCACCATTCTACAAAAACGACGAAATTCAGTCTGTTAATTAGCTATATATCCTCAAAATTAATAAAAGTAAGTAATTTAATTTGGGATTTTGAAATTTTGAGTTAGTCTTTACTGGTGGCTATCTTAACCAATTTGAAGAAACAAAGGAGTTAAAATTCCATCTAACGTTTGCTTATGCATTGAGATTTTTGTGGGAAATCTGGAAAAGTGAGCTGCGGCGCTCAAGCGTATCACTCAATACATGATGATGGACTTTCTTTTGAATTGAAAAAATCTAATTAAGGCCACATTCGGTATATCATTGCTACTATTAATTTTTAATTTTGGTTACAATATTTGAACAACTAAATTGAAAACAAAAAGTTAAAATTAAAAATTTAAGTCGACAACTTATTGTATTTTAAAAGATGTCTTTTTAAAATTATTTAAAGATACATTAATTAAAATGTGTAAAAACAAAACATCTTAACAATATAATTCACCACACTAGTGTATCCTATGTGCCTTCCGGGGAAGAAGGAGAAAAGAAAAAGGAAAAAGAAAAATAGAAGGATGGACGATATATAGGTTAGCTAGGGAAGGTGTACCTTTGCATGAAGGACGTGGAAAATTTTGTCTCCCCAAGTAGAATAAGTGGCGTTTTCAACTTCTGCTCCTTGTTCGTGCAGAATGCGAATAATGTCATAGAAAATGAACTTGTTCTCCAACCCAGTTATCAAAAAAATCTGAAGATCAGAACCCATTTCATGAATCTTAATTTCAGCAGATTTTGAGCTCGAACCTGCAGCATCGGAACCATAAATATTGCTGCATCCGCGCACCCTCTTTCTGCCCGTTAACTCCTCCCTCCTCTCCTCGCATTCCTTCAACCTTTTCTGCATACTCTTTATGTAATCCACAGCTTCATCTATCTGATCTGGTACCGTTAATGGCTTCTGTAAAGTGAACCGCATTAATTGAAACAAAATTTTTTTCACCCCTTATGACAAAAAAAAATATATTCTACGATCTCGATTACACTAACTGAACTAATATAAATCATTAAAGGAAAGGGCCCTGAATGCATAGCCAAGCCCTTTCAATTCATGGTCTATAATTTGTAGTTTAACATGAGATTACAAACCACGGAACTGCACCTGTGAATTAAAACAAAGAAAGTATAAATTACCTTGGAGGGTTGATGGGGGAGGAGAGAATTGAGCGAGGAATACAAGTGCTTCATTTGGTCTCTCCTATTCTTCTCAATGACCTTTCTCTCAACCTTTGTTGATGAAGAGGTTGTTTTCCCTTTTTCTTTCTCTTCCATGGGTTCCATAATGGAGAAGGATTCATCCCTTGACTACTTCGGTTGTGAACATGGATGTATATAAAGACACTGCAGCATTAAAAAAAGAAAAAAAAAGAATGACTTTAAAATTGACTCGTTTCTTGTGCCCACAAAAATCTTAACCGGGGTTGTGCTTTCACACGGCATGCAAAATCATCGCATGACGCAAGCACGGAAATTAAATTGATTGGTGGGCCCGCCTTTATTCAAGCGGTTGTTTCCAACTTAACAGCGAACCAGCTGGTTTCTTGGAAACCAGGGGCGGGGGAGCGGACGCAAGGGCGCTGCCCCCTTAACTTTTGAAAATTTGCAAATTTAGTTCATATATTGTTTTACCTCTTAAAATTTTTAAATATTATATTTATCATATAAAATTTTAAATTATTCTTGTTTAAATCTTGATAATTTTTTGTAATTTTTCATATTTAACAACTCAATATCAATACAATTTTTAATATTTTTATTATAACCACTTTTCAAATATAAAAATAACTTAATTTATAATTTATGTTTTGCTAAAGATGAATATATTATAACTTAAATAAATGAATTTCTTGCATATCAAATAAATTAGGAATTGAGATTTCTAATGAACTCAAACTCAAAGATCTTCTCTTTTTAAGTTTTTGAATTGTTTTAGGATCTTATTTTCTATTTTTTGTCATACATTTTAAAAAGTGATCAGATTAATGAAAACTTTTGTTGATAAAAAGATTTGAGTCTTTATTTAATTAATGATTTTGGTTTTCTAAGAAATTAATTACTTCTCTCTTTTAGTTTTTAATACTTTTATTTTATGAATATTTTTTTTAAGAATAAGATTTTTCCTTTTAAATATCTTAAATTTTGATTAGGACACATTCATTTTGTGATCGATCTAAAGACTTCATGAAAATAATTTTAATAAGTCAAAAATAATATTTTTTTCAAAACCTAAATTAACACGTAGCATTTTTTAATTGATCAATATTTTTTTCATATCTACAAATGCCCCCTCAAGACTTGTTTACTTGTAATTTTGTTGCAAAGTGGACAAGTTTCCATTTTATCTTTTGGCTTATTTTGAGCTGGCCAAAATCTTGAATGCCCCCATAATTTCTGACATTTCTTCAAACTTGAATTTCTTTTCTTTTTCACATTATTGCATATCATCTTTTCAAAAGAATTATAACTTTTGCGAGAATTGACGTAAGAGACACATGAGTTGATAAAAATAAATAACAATAATTATATTGAAGAGATGATTTTCACATTTATTCTTTGAGATTTCTCTCATAATTGCTTGTATAATTATTTTCAATTTCAATTTGTTTTTACAACTATCATTATTTTCTTTTCTCTTGATAAAAACTAAATTTAATTTGAGAATGTTGATTTATTTATCTTCTTCTGTTGTTGCATCCCTTTAAAAATATTGAAAATGCACAAACTGTGGACACTTAACTTTTAAATTTCTCAAATATATTCGCGTTGGTCTTTTATCCCAAAGCAATTTTTATATGTAAATTTTTTTTCTTGAACAAATCATGAAGCATCAACACTATGAGTTTGATATTTACACATTGCTTGCATTTACCAAAAAGATCCATATCAAAATTTTCTTTGTTCTTTTTACAAGTTGTAAAGTGTCAATACTATGAGATAGATGTTGACATGTTGCTTGCATTGGTCAAAAGTTCTAGGTTGGATTTTTATCTCTTCAAATCTCAAGTGTCGACACGATGATATAGGTATTGACACCTTACTTGTATTGGCAACATGTCATACTATCTTCAAAGCTAAATTTTGTTTGAAAACTTGTCGCATTAATTGGTCCTTCTCTTTAAGGGACTACACACTCTAATGGAATTCTTACAAAGCTATGAATGCAAACCATTTTTTAACAATATCCATTTAAAAAAATGAAATTCTTGAAAGTTTATGCATTTTGTAAGAATGAATCCATAGAAGTAATTTTCTTTTCTTGGTTTAATTGAACTTGGTATGCAAACTACCTATGTACCTTTACATAAGAAGGATCAAGTTATAATGTACTTCAAACAATTTATCAACCTTTTTTTTTATTTGGTTTGATTGAACTTAGAATTTGGAACCAAACTGCCTATGTACCCTCACAAAGGAAGGATTAAGCCATCACATGGTTCACTAAACTTGTCAACAATCTGAAATGCTTGAGGTCTCTTCATGGCTTTTGAAAATCTTGCTTGATAACATTATTTTGCTTTGTTGTTCTTCGTGCTTTTGATTCCAATGCCTTAAATTTTTAAAAATTATACATATAAGACAAAATTCTTTTCATTGTTTATTGATAAGTTGCTCCTACATTCTTAAGACCAAAAGGTATAGTTTTGTAGTAATACATACTTGAAGTTTGAAAGATCATAGATTCTTCACCTTTAAAAGGCAATTGATTGTAACCAAAAGACCCATTCATGAATGATAGTATTTCATGATTGTATTTCATGATTATTTGTTTCATTCATTATAATTTCAAAATGCTTTATATAATCACTTTCTTGTTTAAGGGATAAAGTTGCATGCAAATATGCATGGCATAGATCTTCAGTAGTCTTAAGGCTATTTTCATTTAATTCATCAACTATGGCTTGAGTCCAAACCTCAAAGAATGAATGGAATCTTTTCAACATTCTTCAATGGAAGGCTCATCTTGACATTCATCTTGTATCATAATATGATTAGAAGACTCAATTTCTTGACTCTCTCCATTTCTTAGGAATACACTTGCTCATTTATAAAGATAATAGTTCTCATCTTGGCTTTCAACATTTCTCCAAAAGTCACCATCCATTCATTTTTTTGTTTTATTCACAATGGGAATATACTTGGATTTCCTCTGAAATAATAGAAAAATTCCTTAACTTTGACTTCTTTCTCTTCACTACTCTCAATCTCTTACGAATTGGAACTTTCTTCATAGAAAAAGTAACTTTTTTCTTGCCAATTTGATGAAAGACTGGAAGTTTTAGTTGTAGGTGTACCAAGGCAATCAAAGACTAAAGTTTTTGAGGATTTATTTTCTTTTGTTAGTTACTTCTTCAATAGTAATATGTTACACAATCTCCTTGTATATCTTTAATTGATAAGAGACAAAGTAATAGCTAATTCTTTCTTGAGACCCTTAAGGAAAAGCTTTCTTTTCTCTCTAAACTCTAAAGAGATTCATTGATCCATTTACACCTTTCTTTGGATCTTCATCAAATTCTTGAATTAATTGAATAGCTTCATTTTGTTCATAACTTGATTCTGCCAATATCATATGGACATTAGGGTCAAAACCATTAAGTCGCTTCACAAGCAAATGTAGTTGCTTTGTTGAAGAGCACTGTTTTAGCCTTTTTGATTCTTCATTTGGAGATTTAGCAATCTTTGGCGTAACAAGGCTAGTGATTGGTAAATTCAAACCTTTCAAATCCTTAACTAGCTCATCTTAACCCCCAAGTAAAAGCAAATTGACCTTCTTTTGTTCTTAATATAAGCACATAGTGAAGAATAAGGCTTGATTAAAAAGCTTTAGCTTTATCTTCTTTCTTCTCTTTGCCTTTATCATTCTTTGTTGGTAAGGTTGCTTGATTTTGTTTTTGTGCCGCCCTTTGTGTTTCTTACTTTGGATTTACTTCCTCTGTGGCTTGAAACATGACTTCTTATGCATTCTTTTTTGTAGCTTCCTCAAGATAAAACTTGGCATCATGAAAATAAGATTTAGCTATAGAGAAAGATTGGAATCTACAGTAACTGTTCCAACTCAACCATTTTTGCAATATTTGAAACATTAGTGAAGTATGAAACAACACCATTCTCATGTAGCCATGGTCATCATAAGAGCATATTATAAGTTGTTTTGCATCAATAACATGAAATAATACACTTGATCTATGTCGTCAATAAGCAAATTCAATCTTTTTTTTCCAATAATTGTCTGTTCTCATAAGTTAAAGCCTTGAATCATTAATCAACTTTGAAGGAGTTCTTCCTTTCAAATCTTTATGTCCTTCATTGTCTTGATAGGAAGTATATTTGTTGTCAATCCATCATGTATAAGGATTCAACTAATTCTTCATTTTTGAGAATAACCAACTAGACCAACATTTGGGAAATGATACTTTGTCTCTTATCTTTCTTACAAAGTTGCCCTTAGTTTAAGCTTTCTTTGAGAAGGTATTGAACCCACTTCTTGCTTCTTTTTAAATTTAGAAAATTCCAACATTGTTGTGTTAGCTACCATTGATTCTTTTTCATCAGTTTTAGATCAAATTTCAAACTTATCTTTCACTTTCTTTGGCTCAAGAGTTAGTGAAGTTTGATTTCCTACTCTTGTAATACTAAGCTCCATATCATGAGCTTGTGTTGCTAATTCTTGAAAGCCTTTGGTCTTAATCCCTTGTAGAATATATCGTGATTCCCAATTCATTCCTTGATTGCATATATCAGGTGTAAATGCTTCAAAAAGGCACTCCTTATAATTAAAACTTAAATTTCTCCAATAATAAATATACTGGATAACTGGTTTATCTTTCTATTGCCATGCATTAGTAAGCTCAATCATGCTAATTGAACAATGTGCACTATATAAATGATTATGGAATTCTCACTTTACTTGCTCCCAACTATCAATTGAACTTGGTTAAAGATCAATGTACCAGTCAAAAGCATTTCATTTTAAGGATCGCACAAATTGTTTAACTATAAGATCTCCATCAATACCAACATTGTTGTAAGTTTCCACAAAGTGAGCAACATGCTATCTTGTATTACGCTTACCATCAAATTGTTGAAATTTAGAGGCTAGTAATTTGCAGGCATCTTTATATGATCAATTCTCTGAGTGTATGGTTTAATATAGGTAGAGGATTGTTGAGTATTTGTTTCAACTTGATCAACTTGATCCTTGATTGTTCCTCTTATAAATTTCTCAAGTTGACCCACATCAATTACACCATCTTTAACAATTTGAACCGTGTTAGGGGTTTCTTTTAAAGAATTTTTAATGACCTCCAAATTATCATCAATAGCTTGGAGAAGATTAACTTCATTTTTTACAAAATTTTCTTCATTATCAACATTTGGTTATCCTAGAGGTTGACTTTAGCCAAATTGTTTATTTTAACCATAAGTGCAACAATCAAATCATCTTTTTCTTTTTGCTTTTTCAACAACTCTTAAATAGTTTGGGTAAACCCACAATTGATCCCTGTAATGAGGTTATGCCAATTGTCATTATTGTCATAATGTTACTAATAACAATAGTAGCTAGCTTGAGAGAAGATGGAGAAAATCCAATATTTGAATAACTATCTTCATTATCAAAGGATGATTTCAAGTCATCCTTTTCTTAAGGCATAACTTCAAACAATGGTTTTTCTTCCATAGAAAGAGCAAATTACTTAGTTTGCAAGAAAAGTACTTTTGACTTGTCTCTTGTATTATATGAGATAGCATAATAGTCCTTAATCTTGCCTTTGCACATGTAATCTTGCCTTTGCACATGCTATCTTAGTCACAGATTTAATTGCAAACTTAGAGTCTTCAGCTTTTTTTGATAGCAATTTTTTTTTTAAGAATAGTATAAAACTTCTTCAAAGAAAAGAGATGAAAAGCAGAGTGATCCCACTGGGCCTGCCAGAAATTTGTACACAATAAAAATTTTTTTATTAAAAATTTATGTGCCAATTTACAAATTTGATAAAGGTTTATGAGTTACAATCTTTAAAAATTTAATCCTTCGATTCTTCTCTTTGAATAGAATATTTCAATTTTGGCTTTTTATACAAGGGTCTTTATTAAATTATTCTCAAACAAATAAAGTTTTTGATTTCTTTGTTAGATAAGATCAAAATTCATTTTAATAGGGAAACAAGTGATCAATGCTTTTAATATTGTGTTTTTCACTTGTTCTTCGTTCTTTGGTCTTCGTTCTTCAAGTTCCCTTTTTATAGGGTTCTTTGAAATCCCTCTTAACAAGATCTTCAATTTATTCTCTTTGAATAAGGTCTTCAAAATCCCTCTTAGGGTCTGTTTGGTACAACGGTTAAAATTCAGCGGATAGCAGATAGCGGTAGCGGGTAGCGGGTGGCGGTTAGCGGATAGCAGAAGGCGGATAGCGAAAAGTGAGTAGCGGATGGTAAATAGTGGATTCGATAAATATAACTGTTTGACTATACAATGGTTAGCAATTATTATTTAACATTAAATGACTAATAAAGACATGTTTAAAAACAAATAAGTATATTTTTTAAAATATTTTTATTTTTTATTATTAAAATTATTAATTTTATAAAAATAATAATAAAATAAAAAATAAAATTAATTATAATAATGTAATTACACCCTCATTTTTATTTTTATTTTAAAGTATATTATTTTTAAATAAAAAATGAATCATTTTGTCTAATTAACAAATTTTGTCTTTTAAGATAA
>BPVZ01000010.1:1874833-1885337 GCA_020521535.1 Rubroshorea leprosula
AAAAAAAAAAAAAAAAAAACCCAACGTTCAGAAAGTATAAATTAACTCAAAGTACACGCCAACCATCCAAAAATTGAAAGCTCCGTCCGTCACTTTGGGCCAAGGGCACCTTCGAGTCTTCGACGCGGGTGGAAAGTGGATACCACTGTACAAGCTGCGGCTTGTGTTGGGGCGGCGGTCGGGATGAGATTGTCCCTTCGTACGTTGTCGAGGCAAATCTAAAAGGCACGTCACTACTCGTCGTAATCAAGAGTAACAGCTACATGGAAACGAGATGGCGCTGCTTTGGACATTATGATTTTGTGGGAATTTGCTTCTGACTTTCCTATGCAAAAATTGCGGCTTTGAAATGGTGATAGACACTTGGGCTGCACCCACTAAGGTTGACTGTCAGGATATGTTTTAGGGACAAGAACATGTTTGTTGCGCATGTTTTAGCCAGTGTTGTCAAAATTTAAATTTAAATGGTAAAATCTTACAATTTTACGATTTTAGTAAGGTGTTTTGTGTAAAATATATATTAAAATCAGAAATTCATAAAATTTGGGATTAAAAATGTAAAATTGAGATTTTACTGTAAAATCGGGTAAAATCTTGATTTTAACCCCTGTTTGAAAACTGAACTTCTTGCTTATTTCCTTTTGGACTTTTCATTTTGGATTAGTGAGTTTTGACTATATAACCCATAAATTAAGCCTATTTTTCATTTTAAAAGCTCACAACCCACACAACCCAACCACAAATCAACATTTTAATTGGGAATTCGGGACCAATTTGATTTAACCATCTAAAATTCTAAATTTAAGTCATCTTCTTTAGTCATCTTCTTCGTTTAATTTATTTGTGTTGTTGAATATTTAAATTTTAATGAGTTAATTTTAAGTTTCTAACTTTAAATTTGATTTATTGTTGTTTAATTTTGATTTTATATAATTTATTATATAATATATATTAAATTTTGTAAAATCTTGATTTTACCAATTCGATTTTACGATTTCGATTTCACCTAACCAAAATGATTTTAGGTAAAATCTTGATTTTGACAATTAGCACATGATTTATTCTGAAATTATTAATGCAGAGGCTCTAATTCCTAGTAGCATGTTCCCGCGCAAAAGCTATGGTAAAGGATTCGGTAACGTATAGTAATATCAGTCCTCCATCTCTGAGACGAGTTCTAACACAATCCCAATATCCTTATCACCGATGTGCAATTGGCTCAATTTATCCCCTAAATTTTGTGAGGATATTTCTGGTCAAAAGTGTAATTTTCACTTTGTTATCTTGATAAATTAAAAGTTGGATAATAATAAATGGAATGAAAATTCGAGACCAATGATTAAAAGTAAATTCTATATTATTTAGGTTTTGTTAGAGAGTACTTTTTTATTTTTTAACTTTTGGTTTTTATGTATTTTTATTATTTTAAAAATATATAAAATATTAATTTAAATAAATATTAAATTTTTAATATAATTTTAAAATGTTAAAGAACCAAAAGTCTACTACTACAATTACAAACGTACACAGTCCATCTCTTAATTATTGACTCTTTTATTTTTTTAAAACATATGATATTTTATACATCAACTTATTTAATAAAATATTTTATGTCATATCATTAGTACTAAATTTTTGAGTTATGCTTGATTACTCTAAATAATATATTTGAATTGAAAAAAATTGAGAAAAAGAAAAGGAAAAGCTTTTTAATTAATAAAATTATAATATTTTTAAAATATTATAATATAATTAATTAAAAAACCTTTCTCTCTCTTTCTCTCATTCCCCTCAATCCAAATATATTATAATAAGTATATTGTGGGAATATATAGGACTTAATACATTTAATTAGTTGATAAATTGAAATAGATTAAATTACAAATCTGTCCCTCCTTATCTTCTTCCCTAATCCCGCTTCCCTTCCCCCTTTTCGCTCCCATTCCCTCTTTCTCTTCTCTCTTTTTTGGGTTTCCTTAGAATCTAGATTTCTAGGTTCTACTCGTATTTAGGGTTGCTTCAGAACTTAATTTTCTATGTTTTTCTTATGGAACCCATATTTATGGGTTCTTCTCTTGTTTGAATTCGCATTATATTCTGGCATTTCAACAAATTGGGAATCCAGATTTTTGAGTTAATTTCCTCACCTTGTTGCCATTGTTATGGTTTTTAGTGTTTTGCTGCTCTTACTCTTGAGAGGAAGAAGAGGGGTAAATAAGACATTGCTATTGTTTAGTGGGAATAAGAGGAAAGGGAAAGGAGCGCGAGAACAAGAAGGGAAACAATATTAATATATAAATTGTTCGAAAACTTTTTCAATTTCTTGATGACTTTCTAAATTGAAGTGAAATTTTGATGAATTGTTGAATTTGTGATTTGTCAGATATGATGAAAAATTTTAATTAAATTCGAATTCTTTGAATTTTTTTATTTGAAGATGATATGGTGAAGATAGTTCTTTCAAAAAAATTTATCTACTTAATTCATGTTAATAGAAGTAATTATTTAATTAGGTATCTTAATTAACTCTTTAATAACTTAATTTAATTTATTAATTAGTAAATGATATATAATTTAAACAAAAAATAATGTATATAATTAGGGGTGGGCACGGATTCAGTATAGGTAGCAATTAAAGCTAAACTATCAATTAATTGAATTATTGGTTGTTGACGTTTAGAAACCATTAGCTAAATAAAAAAAGTTTGGATTTATCAGTTATTTTATTTTATTTTTTATCTTGGTTACACAATGAGAGATAATTATCTCTTATCCCTTATTTTACTTTACTTACATGCCATGCGACTTGAATTTAAGATCTCTTATTTTTAATAAAAAAAAATAACTACTAAATTATTTAAATCGTTGACTATCAGTTAATTTTTTGATGTTAATCATTTAGTTCAATTTTGTTTTTAACAAAAAGTTGTTCCTAAACTTATTATATTTTTTTATTTTTTCCTTTTTATTTTATTAATTTTAATTAGTAAAAAATAAAATTTATTTGATTAAAAAAGTAATTTGATAAAAAGTAGAAAAAAATCTTAGAAAATTTAAAAGCTATTAATTTATATAAAATTTTTTAAGTCAATATTTTTTATTATATTTATCCTAATTATTAATTTTTTAATTTTTTAATTTAATAACTTAAAATTTAATTAATTAAGATCAATTTAGTTTGAATTTTAATTAAAAAGATTCAAAAATTGATCAAACCCAATAGGTTAGTTACAGCATGATTTTGGTCAGGCTGGGATAATTTTTCAGTTTCGATAATTTTAACAACCACCATATAAAAATATAGTTAAGTCAATGGGTCCCACGTGATACTATTATTATAATTCGCATCTAATAGTCTCAATAATTAAATAAAAAAAAGCTAGTTATCTATGCCACTTCACGTGAATAAAGTAATAAAAATAATTTAGAAGTAATTTTTATGTATGATTTTTATACAATTTTATATTATTTATTGATTTGTTCTTTTTATTATATTAAAATTTATAATATTATATATGTTTATTCATTTAATAATATATAAAAATTATATAAATAAGTTATTTATATATCATTATCAAAAAAATTTATATAATTAAGATTGAGTGTGTAGCATTTTTTATTTAAATTTAGGAAAATAATTAAGAAACAACATTTTATATAACTTTTTCATACAATTTTAAATGTCATTTAATTATTATTATTATTATTTTTTAAAAATTTATAATATTATATGTATTTATTTATTTAATAATATATAAAAATTATAAATAAAAGTTATATAAAACAAGTCTACTTATATAATTACCCTTAAATTTAAGTAGACTTGTTATTGAGCAATTTTGCCACGTCAGCCTTCCATTACTAAAATTGCTAAAATTGCAAGTTTAAGAACTATTGTCCCAAATGAAGTATGGGTAACCTGACGGGCCACTTTGGTTATTACATAATAAAAATCTAAATTTTATTTTTTTATCTCAAAATAATTATTTTTATATTTTTTAATTAAAAATTTTAAAATAAATTTTTTATAAAATAAATTATTAATGTGGAGAGATAACAATATGATTAAAACAAAAAATTATTTATTTATTTTTAAAAATAAAAAAATAATTAATATAATATAAATTAAAAAAAAGCCTATTATTTTGAAATGATAGAATATTTTTTATTTGTATAATCTACTTGGGCCTACAGTTTATGGAAGCTTGGTAGAATCCTGGCCTAGAAAGAAGAGACCCATTATTGGATTCTTCAGGCCCACGAGAAATGTTATATTGTTAAATTAATAGATATATAAAATATTATAGATTTTAATTAAATAAAAATAGCTAATTATTAAATAGTATAATGTGTATATTTTAATATTTTAAATAATGTAATTTTTACTATGTCATTAATTTTAAGTTTTAACCTTATAAAATTTTTTTTTTTTTTTTATAAGACAAATCAACTAGTTAAACCTTTAAAAACAAAAATGGGAGGGAAACGAGGGATTGTCCCTTTTATCATTATTCATTTACAAAACCTTAATTCTTTTGGACTCCAAAAACAGATTTTATTATTCCATAAAGGAATTACAAGTTACAACATTATATAAAAAAGGGAATTATTGGCTTCATCCCTGACTATTGATCGGCTACAAGCCAGCTTGCCTTTAGATATAAGCGCACTGCCCATGTGAGGGCTTTCATCTTTTATAAAGTTCAAAAATGGTATAAAAGTCATCAAGTTAATCAAAATTAGAGCTTTAACCTTTTACAATACAATGTCATTTACTTCATCCTTTTACTTTCTTGTTTTAGTTTCCTCAATCTTATTTCTCTTATCAATTAGCTGTAACTAAAGTTCATTTAAATTGTTTTGTTTGAATCCACAAAAAAGGGTTTTTTTTTTTTTTTGATATTGATTGAGTGATTTTTAAAAATGACTTTAAAATTGATTTGTCACAATAATTATTATATATTTTATTTTTTAAAAGAGATATTTTTTTCATACTTTAATTTTGTTATCATTCATTTACGTTAATTATTTAAGTATTACCATCTCCATCTCAAAATAACTATTATTTTTTGTTTTAAATTTGTGTTAAATTAATTGTCATTTTTTTATTTTTTAAAGTAAGCAAATATTTTTTTATATCACTTTAACTCTATCATTATCTATTTATTTTAATTAATTATTTAATCACAAAAAACCTTTTTTTATAGTTTTTTTAAAGATATTATAGATAAATATAAAGATTATTTACAAATTCTTAATTTAAAAAAAAAAGTCAAAAATAATTATTATTTTAAAATAAAAAGTAGAAAACGTCTCTCTTTATCTTTTAAGAGTAATATAAATGTATATATAATTCATTTTAAAATATTTAATTTTAAAAAATTAAAAAATTATTATTATTTTAAAATAAAAAAATAACAACAATATTCTACACTTATCTTAATTAATGCTAGAAACTATAAATTAATTATTAATTAAAACGCTACTACACGAACAGAAAGTAATAATCTTCTAAACTTAAAGGGTTAAGTATTTAGTCAAGTCCTCACTTAAAATTAGAAGATCATCCGACCGACGTGGCGTTGTCACCTTGAGTTGGCACGAGGGACCTAACGGCCACAATAGCGGCCACAATAGCATTACATTAGTCATGAAATGCTGCTGCCGGCACCTAACAGGCGGCTTGTGATGGGGAGCGTGGTCTCCAAGATTGGTGTTGTTCCTGGAAGGCACAATGGGGCACTACAATTCACATCCACATTTTTAGGGCAATAAGTGCTATGCCTGACACATGGAAACTAGATGGCAATGCTTTAGATATTTTGTAATTTAATTTGTCTTGACTTTTCCACTGAAAAAACTGCGGCTTCGAAATAGTGAGGTACATAGAAGACTTGGGCTAAGACTCATTAATGTTGACTGTCATACTGATTGCTACGTTTAGGGTACAAGTACAAGTTTGTTGCACGTTTTTCTGTGGAAGGACGACTTGCATTGCTGTGACTAATTCCTGATGAGAAACACATTGGGTCTTAATGCAGTTCTCTTATATAGTAAAATAATGATTGTTATTTTATTTTATTTTAAATTTATGTTAAATTAATTATTATCATTTTATATTTAATTTTCTTATTATTTATATATTTTAATTAAACATTTTATCAAAAAATAATTTTTTTTAAAATATAAGTAAATACATAAATTATCTATAAATACTTATAATTTTAAAAAAAATCAAACAATAAAAATTATTTTAGGATAGAAACAATGGGAAGATTCAATAAGATAATTCCATAAAAAAAGATTGGCTAAGGTAATATCGATCATTTATCCTTGTGACATTAGTGTTTGCCTTGAACAAAGTGTTGATACATATGGGCCAAGGTGGTGCACCATAGGAGGAAAATATGAAACAATTGCCAACAAGGTTCAGGAACCTCGGCCAAGGTTTCGGAATCTCAGTTGGAAGTCCGTGTTTGTTCAAGACACCACGGTGTCCATACCTTAAGGTAAAGTGTCTAACACCTCGACAAAAAATTGGCAATTTGTACACTTTCCTTTGTTTCTTAATTTCGAATTTTAGTCATATTTAGAATTTTAATTGAAGAGATACTTAATCAAATATTCAAAGAATCTTAAAGATCATGCAACAAATATGAAAAGTCCTATTAAGACTTGAATTTGTACTCCTAACAAGAATCAAATTCCACTTGACCCTATTATAAACAAGCTAACCATAAAATTGTGTGAGAAAGATTTGCTATAGGCTAGAGAAACACCTTGGGTGAGTGAGAGCTTTCTTGTAATTGAGGTGATAAAATTCTTGTGAGATGAAGAGAGAGTTCTTTGAGAGATTAGGAAAATTTGAAGGAGATTGAAAGGGAGTTTCTAATATTGTAACTCTTTTTAATAATAGATTATTTTCTCTCCATGGTTTTTCCCCTTTACGGTTTTTCACATTAAATTCTTATATTTTTATGTTAATTTTACATTTTCACTTGAGTAAGAAATTTTATTTGTGATAGAATTCCCAATAGAGTAAACATGAGTTTTAACAGAGTCCCAATATGTTTTCTTTATCATTGTAGGGGACTGACTCAATTTGCCCCTTAAATCGTGTGTGGATCCTCGTCAAAAGTGTGAGTTTTATTGCTAAGGTTATCAATGATTTTGCTAAGGTTATCAATGATTTTGCTAAGATTATCAATTTTTTAACTGTAATTTTATTAGTATATAGTTTTTTCTTAAATAATTAGTTATGATATTTAGAAATATTTATTTATAAATTAATTTTAATATATTAAATAATAAATATTAATTATTTTATTAATTATTATTTATTTTTAACAGTTATATTAAAAGAAAATTTTGACAATTTTTGTAATCTTAACAAAATTACCATAACCTATTTTTTCTTTAATATCAAGACAATTAAAAGTACAAGGTGACGAAATGAGACTTAATTATGTCACATTTAATTGGTTGATTAATAGAAATGAATGCATTAAATTACAATTCTACCCCTATTTATATTTTTGCCTAATCCCTCTTTCTCTCTTCATTTTCCTTCTTCCCTTCTCCCTATTCTTCCTCCTTCTCTGTCACTGATGCTTTCTTCCAACTTTCTACATCATTGGCGCTCTAATCCTTCCTTCTCCATTTTTGCTTTCATTCCCTTTCCTCTCTTCTTTCCTTTTTGGGCTTCATTAAAAACTTAAATCTTTAAATTTTTCTTATGTTTAGGGTTACTTAAGAACACTTGTGCAGTTTGTTCTTATGAAACCCATGTTTCTAGGTTCATCTCGAGTTTGGATTTCCTTTAGACTTTTGTGATCTTAATGCATAGGGAACCCATGTTTTTAGGTCCATTTCCTGTCCTTGTGTTGTTGTTGTGTTAAAATGATTCAGATCAAAACCCATCATTGGCCCAACAATACTTTGAGTTAAGGTCTATTGGCCTTCAAAAATTCAAATTTAAGTTGTTAGGAGTGATTGGTCTCACACTTATATATCATAATTGTGCTCTTCTTCCAATGTGGGATTAGGACATTACAACCTCCTCCACCACCATTATCCATTCCAAGTCTTCATTGGACAAAAGGTAAGATCTCCCGATATGGCTTCACACCTGTAAAGGAAAATTGTTCGGATATTAACTAAAACAACCTGGGTTAAAGCCTACCACTAGCCTAAAACCTCTTTAGAGAAATCGTATGTTAAAGCCCAAGCTCAAGGTGCAGATTGACATGAATTATGGTTACAACTAAAGGCTGGGCACTTAAAACGCTTGCAAAAAGTTGCCACCATTGTTATGGTAGGCAACATGTGCTGTCATAGTGTGCCTTGGTACTTGTGTGCTCTAGGCATTAGCCAACAGGCTCCTCATTCGACTTGACTTGAAACACAAACAAAAGAGTCAAACATATGTGCAAGTTAATGAGTTGAGAAACCTATAAGGCACAAAGAAGCTCATTAGTAAGATCCCTTGGGGATGCATGATGCACTAAAATCACCCTAGCACGTGTACTAGTCGCCCCAAGTAATATAATGATGAGAGAGTGTCGAACCCACGAGTATTGTATCTAACTAAGTACCAAAATAATTAATCTAAATTTATTTAAACAATCAAAAAGGAAGAAACTTTAATTAAAAATAATAAAAAGAAAATAACAAATAAACCTAACCAAGATAAGAGGTGCTAAGGCATTGACTTCACCATAATCAATCAATATAAATTTTGGATTATCAAATTGTTGAGTGTTATTGCATGTGATGGTGAATTTCCCTAAATTAATTAACTAGCTTTCTCAAGTCAAGTTAATCCTTCACTTGTTTGTTAAATTAATCATATATCTATGTAATTTTAAACAAACTTATGAGCATTAAATTCTATGGAAACCTCTAGCTTAAGAAGGGGGAGCTCCTAACTCTATTCTCTTCCTCCACTACCACATGTGAGCTAATTACCTATCAGTCTCATAGTCTAGCACACGGTTTATATTATTATTGGTCTAATCTACGCAATTCTTTCTCAAGTTTATGCATAAATCACTAAATCAATTAAAAGATGATCAGACTTCCAATGCATTAAGTTCAATAATATAAATTCCTCATGCGAATAACTTTAATTGAAGGCATAAAATCACAAAATTTATATTGAATTGATTAGAGTATATCATAAATTTAATAAAATAAATTAGTTCATAATAAAAATAATAAAATCTGAAATCACAGTTATGAACATAAGAATGTCTAAGGAAAAATAAAACCTAATTTGAGATAATTGAAATCCTCAAAGCTTAATTTGTGATAATTGAAATCCTTGATCTTCTCGTTGATGGATCCTCTATCTTGACCTCCAAGAGTGCCCAAAAGAGGGTTGCCACCAAACTCCACAAAACTCTTTTAATTCTGAATTTGGATGGGTATTTATAGGATTTTAGAAACTCTAATTAAAATAGAAGTAGGACTTGGAACAAAAAAAGGAAACTACATTTTGGATGCTGATCGTGTGGTGCGATACTTCGGATTACGTGTTGACACAATAGGAAACAGAATTTGATTCTGGACGTTTAACGCATGGTGTCGACACTCCGATCATGTGTCGACACTACACCCGTCTTGGGTTTCTGCTCTCCTTTTGCAATTTGTTCAATGGTAAAATAGCAGATTTGATTCCTGACTTCTGGATTCTGCACAAGTTGATCCTCAAGTCTCTGATCTTTTCAATTTACCTCTAAAAAGTAGGATTTTTTTTCAATTAAATCATTTTCTACACAAAGAATAAAAATCATGTAAAATCAAACAAAATCTCATAAAACTCATCCAAATATCAATAATATCAAAGTAAAAATTCCCTATTAATATATATATAAATTTAGCTCATCAAATTCCCCCAAACTTAAGTTTTACTTGTCCTCAAGTAAAAAAAAATAAAAAAGAACAAAAAGAACAAAAATAAAATCTAACTCATTTTCATAGGAATCACGATTGCACTTAGCATGTGCAACAAGCCTTTAAACCCCTAGGTTACCCTAGTGGACGAGTTGTGTCTCATGAGGGTTTGAAGCGGATCTACCCACAAAATCCCAATGCAAAAAATGCAACTATATGATATGTATGCAAAGAAAATTTAGGAATTAAAGTTCAATTAGAAGCAAAGTCTCAAATATTCAAAAGTTCTCATATGATCACTTAAAGTAAAATACTCCATCTTATTCTTCACACCACTTGTTAAAAGATTTAACCCATGAGCACTTAGTGTGTATGTGGAAATTCATAGTAAGAAGTCTCAAGTTTAGACCTTCATACCTTAGCACTTATTATTATTATTTTTTCTTCTCTTTTTTTTTTTTATTCATAGGTCGAGTTTCCTTAGGCTTTCTAAGTTACCCATGTAACGAGTTTTTTGTCAATGACTCCCAAACTAGTTGGCTTCAGGGCATTAGGTGAAGAGACACTCCTAAGAACATACTTACTCAAGTAACAAAGGCCAAGAAACATT
>BPVZ01000010.1:1907948-1930779 GCA_020521535.1 Rubroshorea leprosula
ACCATTATTAGCATCCTCACACGGGTGATCGAGCTCTTGCATAATATTGACGTGTAGTGAGAAAATCTTATATTAAAAAATAATAAAAATATATACAAGTTTAGTATTAAAAAAATTAAGTTCTTCTAGCATATGTTTTTCTATTTACAAAATTCGAATTCAAGACTTTATTTAAGAATAATCGAGTTTTTTTCACTAAGACTAACAAGTCATTAATTCAGTAATGCTTTTGTTAATAAAACAGTAAGCCAATAATCATTATTAACATCCTCTTACAAAACTAGAACTCGAAACCTTATTTAAGAATTATCAATTTTTTTTACTTAAACTAATAAGTTGTTAGTTCAGTAATGCTTTTGTTAATAAAACAATAAGCCAATAACCATTATTAACATCCTCGCACAAGTGATGAAGCTCTTGCTTAATATTGATATGCAGTGAGAAAATCTTATATTAAAAAAGAAAATAAAAATATATACGAGTTTAGTATTAGAAAAAAAAATTTGAGGTTATTAGTACTGTATTAGCATGTATATAAGTTTTATTATTAAAACAATATATATTGAATATTAGAATTTTCTGTGTTTCATTTCAGCTTTATCATCGTAAATACATATATTCTTATATAAATTAAAGATATCATTTTGGAATTATATTTAATGAACATAAGAAATATTAATACCTAAAAAATCAATATTTTAGAAATTAAAAATATATTCAAAATAAAAAAAAATTCATGAAATGTTCTTGGAATTTTTTTTTAGATGATAAGGACAATATTAAAGGGAAACAATATATCAACATATTTTACATTTATTTATGAAAATTCATGTATTTATTTGAGTCTAAATCCAATTAAATAATTATCTGACCCGTTCAACAAAAAAGAAAAATAAATAAACTGAGATTTTTATGATTTATATGTATGTATATTGAAAAGTAGAGATATTTTGTTGAAAAATATGTATATTAATAAATGTGTTTTTCAAGAGATAAATACAATAACGTTTTAGGGTATCAACCAATACACCAAAATTCTGATACACCCTAAATTTGATTAAAATAAAATGCAATTTTATAACGTTTTAGATTAAGTATAAAACCAATACATGCCGACTGACACAAAGCTAAATCGACAACCTTGAAAAATCCCTTTGCTTTATATTGGTTAAACAATTCTTTAAGTTAAAGTCTATAAGCACAAAAAAACTCAAATTAAAGTTATTAAAAATATATAGTTATTTCTATATAAGATATACTTACACTTCTTCCCAAATATGGGAATTAATTAAGGCGCAAGTCACACTAGTTTTCACTGGTGATTGGTGAAGGGTGAGGGTCTGAGGCCCCAACGTTGGTTGATAAAGGCAGGAACGGGTTGTAGCACTTGTAAGTGGAGACGCAAGGCGATGGATTCTCACGGGATCTATTGCTTGCTGCTGGTGACTGTAGGTAGCGGTTGGGGATCGAGGGCTTGTTGTTACGGCTTTTTTTTTTTTCCCTGCAACTAGATGAGGGCGGCTACTCTAGGCAACTGATGTTGGTTTTGTTAAGTGTTAAAATTTTATATCAAAGTATAATAAGAAACATAGGTGACATATATAGAGAGTATTACCTTATTTATTATCGATTGGTTTAAATTAGATGTAAATCTTATGTTAAAATGTACTATAACTTAGACTTTGATTTTAGAAAGCTTGTTATTAACCCATTTGACAGGACAAGGTTCAACATTTATATCAAACATGCACATGAGAGCATGTTAAGTGTTAAATCCTACATTGAATCATAATAAGTAACATAGGTGATTTAAATACAAAAAAATTTACTTTATTTATTAACAATTGATTTTAATTAAATTTAATGTTAATCTTATGTTAAAACTTACATGTTCAATTTTCACGTATCATAAGCGTGACTATGACTGATGAATTTGAAGAACTATGGCCAAAATCAACTCGATGGAATAAGGGAAAGGGGATCATCAAGGCCCCCTAGTACAGTGGAAACTACGACATGGTAGTGGTCTTGGAGATTATGTGCGGAGGGCGGCTTGATACATTGGAGGCTGGGGTTTCAAGGCTATAATTAATTGGATCTGCGGAGAGGTAATCGCTAAAGATTTTGGGGTAGAACTAGATGGATTAATGGATTTTTTTTCATTTTTCAATGGAGGAGAGGTGGTGCTCTCTTATTTGGTAAAATTTTGATGGAAGATCAACTTCATATAGTTATTATGGTGTTGGGTATATTGTGATAGTGTAATTAATGTTCGAGAGATAAGAGAATAATTACTTAATTAGGGTTAGCTAATTTCTTTGTTTCTAATTAGGGGCGTGTATAATGAATTCATTGGGTGGGCTGGTTGTATTTCATATGTTATTTGGTTCCTGATATAAGTTGCTGGAAGGGGTGTTGATGTTACTTTTATATTTTCGTTAGTTGTACTCTAAATTTGTATACAAGTTGAAGTACCCTTTGTACTACATAATAAAATTTGTTTATTTTGTTGATAAAAAAATTATATACTACTTGTATTTATTATTTAGGTTATTTTGTATTTTAGAAGATTTATTAGTAGTAACATATTGAAATTATAAGTTATTATAAAATGACTCTATAGGTTTTAGGTTAAGGATTTAAAACTGAAGTTAGAAAAAATTAATATAGCAATCTATTTTCTTTTCTTCTCTTTTCTTTTTAAGTTACAATTAGACTGAATAGCACAACTTGCATTTTAGATACATGTCTCAGTAACGGAAAATATTAATATAGCAATTAAATAAAGATTTAGATTATGACATTCATGATAGATCTCGTTTTGATACAAAAAAATTTAGATGTAATTGGTCATTGATGTTAATTAACCCTTTTATTTTCTGTTCCATCTAAATTTAGTCAAGTTCACAGAGAAATATATGTAACAAGGCACAAGATCACGATCATACTTGCAAAAGAAATATTGAGACCCTAATGAAAGATCCCATGATAAAGTTCTACTCCTGAAATTTAATTTAGCTAGTAATAAAAGTTTGCTCCGCTCTTTATTGGTAAATATTTTTTTGAAAAGGCTAACAAAGAAATACTTTTCTCTCATTGTTAATTTCGTAAGCCAACATGAATTTTATAGTTTTTAGTATTTATAATTAAGATGTTTTTAAATCAATTTTTGCATATTTTGAGATTAATCATTCTTCAAACAATTTTAGAGACAAACCCCACATTGACATTTTCTTTAGATTTCTTTTGTAAACAGCAATTATATTAATATAAGACTACGAAAGGGCGCCGTTCCCCATTTACAAAATAGTAATACATACCAAAAACCCTATCCCAAAAATTAATTTGCTGCTACATATTGGGTTACCTAGGCAGGATAACCGTCTTAACCCTCCTTGCTTCTGCAGATTTCATGCATAAGAATGGATTTTGTAACCAGTCGCAAAAAGAGATACCTTCTTACTCGCCCGTGCCTCGCAGCTATCGGAAGGAACGAGATTGCACTAAATCCAGGAGCCTCCCCGCGTCCATTTTGTCATTTCTGAACAGAAAATTGTTCCTAGCCAAACACAAAGTCCAGGAGACAGCAAACCAAATAGATTTCCAGCCCTTTTTTGGCCTTGCGAAATGAAGGATGTCCTCACGTTGCTCAAAAGAATTCCAGCAGCTGTACACCAGCCAGTCCCTACCATCTAAGACATTTGGACCAGAGTTGGGAAGCAACTTTACAGTGCAGGAACAAGTGGGCTGAGTCTTCGACTTGATCACACCCAAAGACAAAGTTGAGATCTCCTTCAATTGTAAGAATGCCTCTCTTTTGGAGATTCCTTTTAGTGGGAACACGATCTTGGATTAGTTTCCATGTAAGGGCACACACCTTGCCTGTGATACACCTAATCCATACTTTCTCGAACAATCTTGCTGCTGTAACAGAATCTTTTGTAGTGAGTAAGTCATATCCTTTGACAATTTCTTTAAGTATTAATCACAAGACGTAAACTTAAGATCTAATT
This sequence comes from Rubroshorea leprosula, assembly GCA_020521535.1. Lineage (NCBI taxonomy): Eukaryota > Viridiplantae > Streptophyta > Magnoliopsida > Malvales > Dipterocarpaceae > Rubroshorea > Rubroshorea leprosula. The sequence goes on from BPVZ01000010.1 coordinate 1,911,962, forward strand.
TACAAAATAATACTTATTTACTCGTAAACCCAACTCTTAAAGTTTAAGTCAACATGAATAACATATTAACTTTAAACAAACTTAATATGGTACATGAAAATTAACCCACGATAGCAATAACCACTATACCAATAACCCAAATCACATGAACTATTTCTGATTAGTGAAGAATCTACAAAATCTTACGAATTAATCATATCTTCCACCAGCCACTAGCTTGGCCAGAGGGAAGATGCCCCGACTAAGGATAATATTTCAACTTTATTTTTAAATTAATATTTAAATTAATGCAAACTTTATTATGATTTGGTCATTAAAGTAATTAAATATTAAATTTTCTAGAACTAATGATTTCTTTTCACTTTTCTTTTACTCGTATATAGCTTTCCTTTTCTATCCTCCAACAAAAAAAAAATAAATAAATAAAGCTTTCTTTTTTCCCTTTTCCTCTTTCCCCCCTAAAAGATAATGTAAAAACAAATAATTAATGAAACATATCAGGTTGTACCTAGCAGGGAGCTGTCAGCATTGTGGAGTAGCTGTTAAATGGATCTATCTATATATATTCTATAATGGTGATGAATTGGCATGGCAAATACCTGAAAGGCGATAGCTTAAGATGTTGATAAGAACCAAAGAAAATGCCAAGAGATCCAGTAAATTAAAAAGCAAATGAGGATTGCAGTGAATCTCTTTTGGACCAAGAGATAACTATTTTTATTACTGATTTTTTCATCTTTTCTTCTAGTTCGAAAAGTTGCAAAAGTGAAGACAACCTTCCCCATGTAAGATATATGGATGTCTGTACTTTGGACACCCACATAATGATTCATGGTTCTGATTAAAAATATTATTTAGGATAGCTGTAACTTGACAAACCAAACTATTATATGTTTTATGATAGGTTTGCGCATATAGAATTGTAAAAACCCCATTAATGCATGTTCCAGTACTCCTTTTTTTTTTTTATAAAACATTTTTATTTAGACTTTGTACTCAACTTAATCCTAGAATTCATACAAACAATCTTATCCATGATCCACCTTTAAAAGTGGCTAACATGACTCTTATTTGAATTGTTAAACATCCAAATGCAATGAAGGTATTTGAACATGCTTTTTTAGTATAGTTCTCGTACGTCGTTACCACTTTAGTTAATTCCAATAGTTTAAGTCAAGTAATATATATACCCAAACTAAATTATTTAAAATTGCTCCAGGAATTCAATTTTATTTATATAATTAGAGTCTTGAAATTCAATTTAGGGTGCTTGAAGAAGGTACAAAACATATGATTCGAACGTAATAGATTAGCTTAGGTTTATCAATCTTCACATATATTTACTTTATATATTTATAATTTTTTTTTTTTTTAGAGTAGGACAATAACACCTCACCTGCCAAACCCAAATAAATGGCTTTGATATCATGTTGATATATAAATGTAATTTTATCTTTAAACTATAAAAAATGCTATCTAAAAATAAATAATTTTATGAAGTACTTAAATAAAAAGCTTTTCAATGGTTTTTAATTTTAATTAATTATTTTTTTTAATCATGAAATGCTTGCACTATATGGCAACTTGCGTGTAGTCTTAGTTGGATATCATTAAAGGGTTTTAACTTGTAGTTTTTGAAAAAAGAAAAAAAAATCCATTCTAGAACGTCACAAACGCATAAAAAATTACAAGAGAATCTTGCTGGTAAGATCGAAGAAAGGATAATCAAACTTAACATCAAATGTTTAATTCAATAAAAGTCGGATAATGATATTAGTAGAAATTTTAAGCCATAGTTTAGTATCTTATACATTGTGGTACACATGAGAAAACCACATTGTTTCGCTTTTGCCGTTGCTTTTCCCTTTTCCAATTCTATACTATTTGACAAGTCATAAAAACATGAGGAGAACTCCTACCACACAGGAAAATATATCATTATTGGAAACTAGCTATTTGTTAAACCATTCAGTAATCATACTCCCAAACCTGTCTGTGGTTTAATCATTTTTAGTATAATTGGTTATGTAATAATAATTATTTTAAAATCCAAGTTTTTTTTCTTTTAAATCCAAGTATTTAACAAGCAGATGAACAATAAACATTTGACATCAAAAATTGCATTGCGTGCTTCATTGAGGACCACTATTCTGCTCTCAGAATGGCCCTTGTGGGAAAGGGTTTGGCTCCTACTTGTAAGCTACATCTATCCATAATTTTTGTATCCATCAAAAACTTCTAGCAAATTATTAATAAGGTTGTGGTTTGTTGGATTAATTAATTGTGAATCCATCAATGATGTCTTGATCCAATAATTAAAAGACAGTTTAAGTAAGGGTTTTTTTTTAATGTTGTTTGGGTTAAAATGGTTCTTTAAAGAACAAGTGGAACTATGTAAGTGAAACTGACAGCCATTTGATTATGGTTATAAGGAATTGATAAAGTATTGAACAACAAATCAGAATGACTTTGTGAGTCGATTTTGGATAAGAATGTCTATATTATATTTCTTTATGGTGCTTGTGGAAACACAACTGCTACCAAATCCATATTAAATAATATTTAGTTTTGCTTGCTTACAGACTAATGCTACCTCATTAGTTCATCATAATTTCGTCTTTCACTCTTCCTTTTTTTTTTTTTTTAAGCTAAGGTGTTTGTTCCATCATCCATGCTAATTTATCGACTAATTAACTCTACTTCGATAATATATAGCAAAAGAAGATAACTTTGATTTAATTGGATCAATTTAATTATATACTCCAATTCATTATTAGTAAATATCTAGTTTAACTTTTTTGACTTTCTATATATGAATTTTAAATAAAAATTTAACATGTTTTACAAATGATAATTAAATTTTTTTTATCAAATAAAAATACTCAATAAGAACTACATATAAGAAAAAAAAATAATTATTATTCATATAAATTGCTAAATTTTTCTCTAAATTTTAAATTCAAAATGTCAAAAAATTAAGCTAAATTTATTAAAATTGAATGAAAGAAATAGCTTTCTTTTCTTTTAAAAGATATTCTAATACTTAAGAATTTAAATCTCAATTTTAGAGATTTCAAATTTTACTCTTGAAATAAAAAATAATAATTCAAGAAATAGAGAGCTATTTCTTATATAGTACTGCATATATAGTGTCTTTGCGAAGGCTCGACCTCAGAAAACACTCAAGAACTTCTAAAATATGAAAACCTTGCTTGTTTGAAAGTGATGTGTAGGATGAACTAAAACTACATGAAAGCAAAACAAATCAAAGAGCCATTATTGAATATTTAAAAGGACAATGATTGGTGCACACCCGGATCCAGCACTCGGTATGCACCCCCCACATAAAAAAAAGAATTAGACCGGGTGATGGGCATTTTTTTTTATATGATTTGTGCACATCCAAGTGTTGGATCCGGGTGTGCACACATCATTTTCCTATTTAAAATCACCATACCCAAAATAAGTGTTTATAATCTTATTCATGTTGAAAAATTCCTGGAACTTTTAGTTTGTGTAATATGATGTATGTAAAAAAGGTACAAAAGGTGAAAAATAGGTGATGTAATTTGAACTAAAATATTGCAACCTAGTGTTCAAGAGAAAGATGTTTAATCATATAAAATGAAGTAATGATGAAATGACACTTTGGCGACACCCGTAATACACGCACATACAATGAACTAAATCAGTTTGATTTTTTCACTTTGAAGTTTGAAGATAAAAAATATATATGAAAATTTAAAATACCTAATGAATGTGAATTACATTTTTTTTAAGAAAAAAATGTTATACAGTTTGAATTATATTACATTGCATAATACTAACTATCAAATAAGATTGAGTTTCTTAATATTAAGAGTTTCTCTCCATTCAATAAACTCTACTTTACAGTTTAATACAATTTAACCCGTTAAACAAAATTTTCCTTTTTTAATCAACTCAAACTTATAAACAATACCTAAATATAGGGGGGGAAAAGAAATTGAAATTCATTTTTTATATTAAACTTTTACTTAATTTTTTTCTTCAAAAAAAAAAAAAAAATCAAACTACGTCTTCTAAAACGGAGAGACTACCATTTACCATTAATGGTCTGTCTTTAAAACCAAAGACATAAACTTTATCTACTAACAAGCTAACCCTAAATATCACTTGACAATTAAAAGTAAGTTAAAAAAAAAAAAAAACAAAAAAAGGAGAGAGAGTATATGACAATAAAAATATAAAGCTTATCAATTTTGATTTAAAAAAAAAATTAGAGTCTCAACCTAAATTACAATGGTTTTATTTAATTAAATTCCATTTCTTAATTTTAACCTTCTGCAATTCGCTGAAAGTTGTGATTATTCCTCATCGACGGCAGCAGTGACAATCATTCTGCAATTCAACAATATTCAACCCTTTTGCAAACTCTCATTCTCCTTAGCGATTCTCTCTTTCCGCCGCAACAAGGGAACAAGATCCACTCTTTTTTGGCAACCCTCAATTACTAAGCACTGACATTTTTTGCATGATAATGAAGAATTAACAGTTGTCTTTTCTCAATTTTATTCTTATTCGCCGTCAACGAGGGCCTGAAAACTTGCAGGAGGGTGAAAAAGTAGGAATGGAGCATTAATTAAATAGAACAATATAATTTAAGGATTAAAATTTTATTTTTTTTAGTTGAAACTAATATATGCTATCCTCTAATCCTATTTTCGACGACGGAGACCTTTGTAATTTGTATAGAACAATCATCCCAACTGATGTTGTAGGGGTGACCATTTGGAAAAAAATAAAATAAAATAAAAAAGTTAAAATGCCAATTTAGTCCTTCAATTTTTAAATTTGTATTGAAATTATCTTCAAACTTTAAAAAGTACCAAGATTATATTTAGACCTTAATTTTTGGTACTAAAATAGTCCTTTCATTAACTAAAATGCCATGTGATTTGTCATCTTACCACAAAATGAATTCTTTTTTAAATATTAATGACTTATAAAATGAAACAATTATATTTTATCATTATGACATATTTTTATTTACACATTAGATTGAGATATAATTAAAATCAAATAACCAAATTAGTACTTTTAATTAAAGTTAAAGGATTAAATTGGTACTTATCTTCAAAGTTTAAGTACTAGTTGGTACTAAAGTAAAGTTTAGGGACTATTTTGGAACTAAAAATTAAAGTTTAGGAATAATTTTCTATTTTATGAAGTTTGAGGGAAATTTTAATATGAATTTGAAAGTTGGGGGACCAAATTATTATTTAAACCAAAAAAATTGAAATTTACTAGCTTAAAAAGATGTCTTCATCCATTTGTTCCGACCTGCCGGATTCGAACCAGCGACCTAAGGATAGCTATCAGCAATGGAACCAACTACAGTCCTCCGCTCTACCAACTGAGCTAAGGTCGGATTCGGAAATCTTCGGTAAAAATATTACTTTCGTAGACTTCAATTTTTTTTCAGCAAAATAAAATTTTTATTTATGGGTCCAACCTTCATTTACCCAAAAAGGCCTTAGGAGCCCACGGCAACCGGGCCACAATCCATGCACAAGCACAAATATTTTAACCAACAATTTCCATGTCTGGTAACGATGTCCAGGCTCAACCTTTCCTGCTAAACTCCAGAACTCCAGGACCATTTCTGTAATTACCTGTATGTAACAGCCAATTAATAGTGTTTTCGAAAGAAAAATTATTTTGAGATAACTTTTTTGTACCACTTTTAAGAAACCATCAGCGGCATAATCTAGTAATAAAGTCGCTTGTTTGTTTGTATCTGCCATAAATTTAGACAATCTTTAAGGTAAAAAAAAAAAAGAAAAAAAAAAAGAAAAAAAAGGAGATGTGATGTCAAAAATGAACATATCCATTCCGAAAAAGGGTGAAAATGTTACGATTTCATGTTTTCATACTCGGGAATAAAAGGGTAGTCTGGTTAGCAAGAGAATTTACCCCATATTCCATTGATTAAGGTTTAATTCTTTGTGATGCCAATGAAAAAGTTATTCTTCAAGAATCTCTTCATTCTAACGTAAATCATTTTGATTAGATCAGAGAAGTGAAGTTAGTTTAGTGCTGGTAAATTGATCCTGAATATTACCAGACCGCATCACCTCGAAGAAGAAAAAATGAAGGCGGCTAATAGATTTTGAAATTGGTAGTCATCCCAATTCCATGCATTGAATTGTTATTAGCTCATTACATGTGTGGTGTCACCATAATACATATAGATATTTACTAGCTTGGAAGGAAGATTTTCCTCAGAAAAATATATGTTTCCTGCATTCGTTTGTTGCTCAAAACTATACAAAAACTGAAAATTTGATTCTCGATTCTTGTTTCAAAATGAAGCATTACATTTGCCAAAACACTGCAGGCCAACAAGAAGTGGGCATTTAATATAGAGTTTTTTTAATTTATACTCTAAAAATGTAATAAATATACATTTTTTTGTCATAAATTTATATTAAAAAAAAATTTCACATTTAATTTATCAATTATCTAATTAAATTCATCCACTTCACACCAACACTAAAATTAATGTCAATCTTTATATATTTTTTTATATACATTTATAACAAAAAAGTACTCTTAACTTGTACTCCTAAGGCATAGATTAAAAAAACCATTTAATATAATATCAAAACCAGTCCTAATCAATTGAGTTGATTCACATTTTCTATATTGATGCCTTCATTTTAGTAGTCAATCTTGTTATCAACTCAATCAATAAGATAGCAACCAAACCAACTACCCCTACAAGCTAACAAAGCTGGTGGTTAGAAGCCTTTGTCATATGTACAAAGCTCTCAGAATCTGTTTTCTATGAAAAAAGAAATCTCAATCGTGAATACTACTCTAGAAGGCCTATTCTCATCTTGAGAATGAAACTGAGAAAACTGAAATGCAAAGTAATGCTATTTGGATAAAAACAGAAGATCTTCCTACAGACACGTATAGTTCACAAGGAGCTCCTAACAAAACACAGAAAAGTAGTGAAGAATGTTAAAGAATACCAAATGTATAAAGATATACCTACCGAATTTGTATCAAACACATTTTCATCTCCCTTCTAGGATTACATCTGAGTTAGTCAGGGAAAAGGAAGAAGAAAGGGTCTTTTGGATTTCATCAAATGTTGGGTGTCCTCTAGGCCCTCCATTTCCTAAGTTTTTCCACATGGCAGTTGTTCTTTTTCTGTCTAGAAGATAAACCTCCTGTCTTTCTCCTTCAAACTCTGTATCACCATTCATGTTCTCTAGGATTTTTATAGCCTGCCTCATTGTTGGCCTAACATTAGGCTCCGGATGCACACACAACAGTCCTAAATGCAGCACTCTCTCCACTTCCTCATTGTTGTAATCCCCCTTGGCTTTTAAGTGATTATCTAGAGCGTAAAGTAATTCTCCTCTCTCCATTAACCTATGTACATATTCAACCAAACCTGGTTTTCCTTCTTCAGTTGGTCTCCGACCACATACCAGCTCAAGAATCAAAACTCCAAAACCAAACACATCTGTTTGAGTAGAGGCACGTCCGGTTTTAACTACTTCAGGTGCCATGTAACCGACAGTCCCAACAACTTGTGTAGTACTAGCTACTTGTCCATGGTGGTGAACCCGAGCTAATCCAAAATCCCCCAATCTAGCATTCATATCCTTGTCAAGCAGCACATTGCTTGCCTTAATGTCCCTATGCAGGACCTTAGCTTCCCAACCCTCATGCAAGTACAAGATCCCACTAGCCACATCTTTCAAGATTTTAATCCTTTCTTCCCAACTCAAAAGTGAACTTTCATCACACTCAAAAATTCTCTTGTCCACACTTCCATTCGTCATGTAATCATAAACGAGTATCAAGCTTCCATTAGTCTCCCTACACCAACCTCTCAACCCTACCAAATTCCTATGCTTCAATCTTCCTAGGCTTGAAACCTCAGCCAAGAACTCTCTCATACCATGTCCACTCTCAAGAGAAATTCTCTTCACTGCCACTTCTACTCCTCCAGACAATACTCCCCTGTAGACCTTCCCATTTCCTCCACAACCAATCACACTTCCTTGTGAAAACCCCTTTGTTGCTGCATAGATCTCTTGATACTCTATCCTATGAGGCCAATACTCCAATTCCCAATCTTCAATATTCTCTTTCTTCTGCCCTCTTTTCCTAACTATAACAAGATATGCCAAAACTCCCAAGGCAGTCACAAACAAAGCCCCAAAACAAACGCCTGCAATAAACCCTATCGACTGGAAAACTGAGTTATTTGGCATCATAAAAGAAGGCAAATTAGTTGTCACAAGGGCATCCCCAATAGAAGAATTGGAATTACTAAACCCCCAAGCCAAAATCTTATGACTCTCAGCCAGCTGCCCTGTTGCTGCAGTGAACCCCACATACATTTCCTCAAGAAGAACATCAAAAAGATTCACAGACTCACTTATCAAAGGCCTTCTAGGCCTTTCATCACCCACCTTAGCCATTGAAACGTTAATCACAGAACCCTCGTAATCAATCCAAACTTGATAATTCACACCATTATTAAGCTTCATCTCCTCAAACTGATCATCATCTCTCCCTCCCCACACCCCAGCCGCATGTGATGCAATAGAAGTAAGAGAATTCACATCAACTCCAACATGATTATCACTGATATCATCAAATTCTTGGTTTGTAAAAACATCAAACTCAACACCAAAGATATGGTTATTGGCATTACCATTATTTGTGAAGTTGAACAGACCCAGATGCTGAGCAGGGGCGGCAGCAGCCACATCCGGAACAGGAAAGAACCCAAATACAAATCCATGGCCAGGGAGAAGATGCTTGTAGCGAACAATAGAGAAGATAAAGGACGTAAAGAAGGGAAGTGGGGTTGATGAATTGGGAAGTTCTGTGGGGATTTTGGATGGGTAAAAGGCACGACCCATGGAGAAAGTGGTGTCGTTGGTAAGGGAAACAATGGAGGATTCCACTGCAGCAATGCCCTCCATTAGGAGGTTTGAGGAGCTGAAGTTGGCATTGTAAACAAATTCAGTACATGATACTGGATCGAACAAAATTCCGACCGTCGTGAAGAAGATGATGAGATAGTGAAGATTTGGCAAAGACATCTGATTCAAGAAGCTGAAGCCTTGTTTGATTCAAGAAATTCAGAGTGGATTCAGGGGTTTGGGTGCACGTAAGTCAAAGATATTCGCTAAGAAATCATGTTTTTCTTCGTACCAAACTAAATTATTAAAGTTTCTTGAATCAAAAGCCATGAAATTGGGCTAAAGTCAAAAGAACAGTTCACCGCTACAGCGATAAGGTTCAGAACAAAATTATTGCTCAGCGTCAGCCGACAACAAGAAAGGGCCTTTTCTCCCATCTGCTGCACATGCGACAAAATAAAAGCAGGCCTTTTATCTAGATGGTTATTTTAGTCCTCATGGTTTTTTAACTTTTTTTTTTATATATATACTGTACTAAATTATAAAAATTAATTATTAGATTGAAAAAACCCCTCCACGTTCGAAAAGCGTTCCTCCATTTCCACTACATCTGATAATTTTTTACCCAACTCATTAATTCATTCATTATTCACCCGTTTAAAATGAATTAAGGTTATATATTTATGGCCTGTGACTTATTAATGACCCGTTAAAAGAACTCAATGGGTCACGAGTCAATAACGAATTGATCCATTGGGTTAACGAATTTGACCCGTTTACCCGTTTAAAAATATAAAAATTTTAATTTATTAGTTATTTATTTTGTTTTCAAATTTTCAATTTCCAATTCCCAATTCCATTTAAACCTCTAATAATTGACTAATATTCCCTAATTAACTAATTGATTCTCTTGACTCATCATCTTTTATAAGTAAAAATAATCTCACTCCACTCATAACTCACCTTCCGACCTTTCCTATTCTTGCTTGACCTAATACTCTCGAAAACTCTAACTCTTCTCATATTTTTCAACCTCCATAGTTCATACAGCCTTTAACTTTCAAGTTTTGACTCCACCTTTTCTCTTTAATCTTTACCATTATTTCAGACTTACATCTTAATCTTATCGAGTCATCGTTACATCCACTCAACCTTTTCTTTTTTTCTTCTATAAGTCCGACGAGTGCTCTTTTTGTCACCAACTTTTCTTTTTAAATACTTCAAGGTAAGTTGTTTACTTATTTATACTTTTTAGTTTTCTTTCCATAACAAGTAAAAATTTTACTTAATTTTCTCCTTTACTTACTTAGATGCATTCAATTGATTATTCTTTGAAAGCAATGACCAAAACAAATATGTTCTAATGGGGTTTATGTTTTTTGGTTGTCATGCTACTACTGCTTTTTTTTATTTTTTTTGCTATTGAGATTTATAAGTGTTGTGTTCTTGAATTTGATTAGCGTTGTTCTTTGAAGGGATGATTATAAAAAACTATAAATATGTATATATTAAATTCATTAAAAAAATTATTTTTATATGTTGAATTTCTTTTTTAAATCTTTTGAATAATTTTCTTTGAATGATAATAGGTACAAATTATAGAAAAAAAAATTTAATTGAGTCAACCCGCGAGTTGACTTGTGACCAGTGATGGGCGAGTTAAGGCCTGCCTTCATTGACCCGTGATCCATTTTAACCCAACCCGTTTTGACCCGTTACTTGTTCTGACCCGACTCCAACCCGACTCCAACCTGCCCGTTTGCTAGGTCTAATTTCCACCGAAAAAAATCAAATGAATAGTTTTGTATAGTTTAATCTAGAGTGCAAAAAATCATTTTTGTATGTATATATATATTGAACTCCATCAAGTAATTCGATGGATTGTGCGTCTCATTGAGGGAGGTAAGATGTTCATCAGATCTGAAAATTAAATCTCCAATTGTTAACAACTAATAAAAACTAACTTACTAACCATTGTTCTTGTCAAAAAAAAAAAAGTATGTATATATATATATTGTATATTGTATAACTATGTATATTTGCTACGTCTTAAAATCATTGTTATTTTTTATTTTAAATTTATGATAAATTAATTATTGTTTTTTATTTTTTAAAATAGTAAAAAAATATTTTTTTTCAATTATCTATATATTTTGATTAATAACCTTATCACAAAATGTCTACTCTTTATTTTTTTAATTTTTTAAAGATAATATAAATAGAGGTGTAAAAAAGACTTATTTTGGGACAAAGGATACTTATATATGGAAAAAAATAGGTACTACTAATATTTCTTAAAAAATTAAAATTCCAAGTATCTAAAACTACATTGTTTTAAGCAAGGGAACTAGGGAAGTAATATGATACAACATAATAAGAGGATCTAGTAGAAGCATTCTCAAAAATTGGATCATTTTCTAGATTTCTATTGATTCTATTATTGACAAGGCAATAATTACCAAGTATTTGCCCATTGCTTGCTGCTAACTGAAAGAATCAACTGTATACTACCACCTCTATAACCTTATGAAATAAAAAAGAATTAAGCTGCACTAACCATACATAAGTTATCTTCACCGAATTTAGCTCTCTGAGCATTACTTTAGCTAATTTTTCTAGCTCCGCCACTTGAGAGGAGATACGTCTTATTGTAATCTATCCAGCTCCACGAGCAGACACCATCTGCTTCCCTTGAGCTTGCACTTTTCCAGGTTTCTTCCTGTCAAGTCTTGCTCGTCGAGCAAATTCTTGAATATTGCGATCATGCTCTTTGAGCATCTGGTCAACAGTGTCCGATTCTACAAGCAATGGACCAGAGACGTAAATCTTGTTTCCATGGGAACCACGACCAGGCTGCTGGGCAATATTAATAGAAATGCGGGTTTTAGATGACTAATGATAAGTGGGACATCATGCATGCATGCTATAACTAATAAGAGTACTACTAACCAGAATTGGTTCCTTAATGCAGGTTCTTCCACCTCCCATCTGGGGGGAATCTGCAACCCTCTGTGTACGGGATCTAAGATCCTGCTTTGCTGCAGACTCTGATTCACTAAATGATTGATTAGCCCTGCCAAGTTGGTTTGATATTTCCGGAGGTAGCTGACAAGAACTTTCCTTCTGTTCATCCGAAGCCAGAGTTCTAGATGTGACCAAACCAGACAATTTAGATAAGTTGGCTCGCTCTGGAAACATATGAGCATCATCAAGTTCCTTTGCAGGCTTTCCCCATCCAGCCCCATTAACTAATGGACCAGAATATGAAACTTTCTTCCTATTATATTCTAAGAAATCTCTACTCCCTTCTCTTACAGCTTGTGATTTTCGAGTGGGGTCAATCAGAAAACCAGAAGCACGACCTGACTTATTCAAGTTGGATGTCTCAGTCCTGAATGTCAAATTGGGATTCTGCTGTCTTCTCTGTAATTAGAGAAAAGATATTATAATAATAGAAACCAGTATCCAAATCCAAAAGCAATGAGGAAAGAAGAAAGATTAAAGCAGATAGTGGAATTGATCATACATATACTTCTTAGGACAGCTCTCACAAGATACGTAACTATCAATAAGTAATGCACTTCGATATATGCAGTAAAAAGATGCCAACATATCTATATGTACACAGAAAAATAAAAATAAGGATAATAATCCAGCAACCACATAAAGGTCAAGAATCAAACTTTACTGATGGAATTTCATCTGTTAAAGTGTTAATCTTTGAGCTGTGATTAAATTTGATGATCAGCTAGCTCAACCATGTAGGAGATTAATGAGATCTTTATCACTCTCAATATGGAAAGAATCTAGCATGCACAACACATTTAGCATAGGAAAGAAGTTCCCTTGCAAGATTTCATTTTCATAAGATGGTAATACGATTTGATTTCTTTCACTGTCAAAAACCAAAATAGGAAGAGGGATTTGAAACCATAATAGAAAAACTCACACAAAAAGGAGAAATCTATGACTTTAATCCACCAGCCATGTCTCCTACTTATACAAAGATAGTGATTGTGGAATATAAAGAAAAAAAAAAAAAAAGCATGCTAGAACCAATCCCTTTATTTTTTAATCTATATTATCATTTTCTCATGTCAATACTTTTGTCAAGTATTCTGTTCTCTTTATGATATCATCTCCCAAAATATGAGCTCAATCAAGAACAAAGATAAGAATCAGCCAATTAGTGTGCTTGTCCATCTCCATATAAAACGATTGCAAAACATACGGCACACACAGTTTTTTTCTTTTTGGACGAAATGTGAATTTTCATTTACAGCCACACATAGTTAATGCCTACCATTTTCTATTCCTTGTCTGATTAACAGCTAACTTGGTGCATCTATCATGAAATTGCCTTAGTATAGAGGAAAATCTAAATGGAAGCTCATATGATTATTTATTTATAAAAATGATGACAGCAGATAGAGATCTAAATTCTGTAGAAATTTCAGGGAGAGAATGTCCCCATCTCAAATATTAGTGTGAAATTAGAATATCAAATTTGAAAAGAGACTTAACATAAAGATGTTTTTTGACCAGCGAAAGGATGAATTGCAGAACCACAAGAACCATCTTAAACTTGTTTTTTGTTACCTGCATTGATGTAGCTAGTTCAGCATTAGCATTAGATCTTGAAATTCCCTGCAACTCTTTTGGTCCTCTCTTTTCGATGTCAATTCTTTGGCCCCTGCTCCCAAATGCTCTTTGCCTATGAGAATTTAAATATAGATTAAACTCATGATAACCAAAAAACACTTTTAAAAGCAAACAAATCTTTCCTTGGCTTAAATATTGAGAACATCAGCGGTGTCATAATTATTTATGAGTTTATAGGCCAAAAAAAAAAAAAAGAAGAAAGAAAAGAAAAATGGAAAGGAAAAGGTATCAGAAAAATCTCAAATACTGTCAGACAAACTAGTAAAAGGAGACACCAAACAACATATTCAAGAATTTCAGCTGATACAATGAATACATTTCAACTTCAAAGGATTTTAGTGTATTGTACTGTCTATAATGGATTTAGTCATTAATTTACAAGAAATTTAAGGTACACAATTAGCACATAAGAAAAAATATTAATGTTCTACCAAGCCTAAAACAACAAGTGATGCTTTCTATCTATGAAAATCAGTATCTAACATGTACCTTCTAGCTTCTTCATCCCGCAACTTAGCATCAATTTCTTTGCTGGGAGGATATTTGGGTAAACTTGATGGATCACAAGCAAGAGGTTCTGTTGTAAAGAACTGCCAACAAAGGCAAAGAAGAGATACTGGCCATTATTGAAAACAGAATAGGAGCTACCATGGAAACAAGAATGACTTTTCTTCAGGAGAAATTAACAGAAATGATAGGTAAGCAGCAGTTACAAACAACAAGAATACTAATCGTTTCCAACTATACAAAAGAGAAAAGAAATTAGTAACCACAAATTGAAAGAAAATAACAAAAAGCAATGCCAATGTTATACAGTATTACAGTTCTAACTAAGAAACTAAAAATAATGCAGTGGGACAGGCTAAAACAACTTCATCATAAGTGGGGCTAGCTTCCTCATTCATTAAGGGGAAAAACTACTAGTGCTACCAAGCACAGATTCAGTTTTAAAAATTCATGCAAGAAAAAAAAAACCCATAAGCAGAGCATGTATAGCTTTGAAATTTATTCTTTTTCCATTTTACATTCAAGGTACCTCACTCTTCAGAGAAAAAGCTGCTGTTCCTCGATGAACAGGATCTATGGAAAGCAATGTCTCTACCAGACCTAAAGCAGCAGAAGGAAAGTCTTTAAATGTTTCAGCAACACGACATTTGTATGGTATTGCAGGCTTGAAAACTGTTGAATGAGGTAGTTTTGATTTTCTCCAATATTCCTCAGATGGGGAGCCACATAGCTTAAAAATCTTATGTAATTGCTCAACCTACAAAGAACAAATATTGATTGTCACATACCATTGGTAAAAAAAAGGCAAAGAAAAGTACTATCCTACTGGAATGCTTGATTAAAGAAAATAAAAATAAAATAATTGCCAATGTGCATATGGATGTGGGGAAACACATAATTTCAGCTAAAGGAAATCTCTAGGGCTACAACTCATACTAGTTTCTAATGAAGGAATGATATGCAGGAATACTACATTAACATGTCTCCATTTAAAAATTCATAATCAAAATCAAATCATTCACTAAAACTATATCCTTACTGCCTTAGCATTTGTTAGAATATCCCTTCTGCTTCAGCATCTTAGAATAGCCTAAACAGAGAGATGACCAATTTGGTCTCATCAAGCCTGAAGTTCTAGCCAAAGTTTGTTTTTTGAAATAGATACAAGAACAAATTGGATAAAGATTTTTGCAAATGCCATATTAACAAGAAATGTTTTATTCTTCCCTTTTTTAATAAAGATTTGACAAAATATAGCCATAAAATGGATATTCTTTGATTTCACAAAATGTTCAACCAAGAGACCTTCAGCCCGAATAAGCACACAAACTCAAAATTACACAGATATACTTGGTAAATATTAAAAATCTAATACTTGATCAAATAATCTTGCATTTCATCTATTTCCTCCTTTTTCTTAAATTTTTTAACATGACCATTGGACAAGGAATCGGCTTTTATTCTTCATTCCAATCTCAGCAACAACTCATTAGAAGGCAGCAAAATGACAATAAACCTGCTAGTCATACAGAAAATAGGCTCCTAAATATGATACCTCTGTTTTCCCAGGTAAAATAGGCTTGCCAGCATATAATTCCCCAAGAATGCAACCAGCACTCCATAAATCTACTCCAACTCCATAATAAGAGGCTCCAAGTAGAAGTTCTGGTGGTCGATACCAAAGAGTCACCACACGGCTTGTCATTGGACCACTATGAAAAGGGTCGAAACAACTTGCTAATCCAAAATCCGCAATCTTCAAAATTCCATTACTGTCAATGAGAAGATTTGAACCCTTTATGTCACGATGAAGGACACCGTGACTGTGACAATGATCAAGGCCACTTAGAAGTTGCTTCATGTAACATTTAATCTAATCCAAAAAAGAAAAATATAAGTAAATAAACAGATAAATACAATTTCAGGAACATTTGTCTAATAACACAAGTATATATTGAATTGAAAAGTAAAGGTGATTGCTACACCCATGTTGCACTCAAATCGTACATGTTAAAGAAACTCAACTTTAAACAATGGCTTACAAGAACCACAAAAACAATCCTAAGATTACCTGAGGCTCTGAAAACTTGATCCCAGGAAGTGATGCAAGTCCCACAAGATCATGTTCCATATATTCAAAAACAAGGTACATGCTGCATGACATTGGGGATGTGATCAAGCCTTCCAATTTAATTACATTTGGATGGTCAAGCCTTCGTAGCAGAATAATCTCCCTTGCCATAAATTTCACGCTCTCTGGGTCATGATTATCAAATCGTACTTTTTTCAAAGCAACAAGTTTATTATGAAGGACATCACGTGCCCTATAAACACTGCTATAAGTTCCTTGACCAATCTGCAAGAACAAAGTACTGTCATGCAAAAAACCAAGAGATAGGAAATCGGAATCTCAACCTAAGAGGAATCATATAGGTCAGTAGATAAACTGAATAAGGGGTTACACCCAATCTTGATAACTACTTCAATCAAATATAGGATTATTTCAAATTCGGTTCACAAATTGTACCTTATAATTAATCACTCAGCATGTAAGGTTCCAAGTTGTACACTACACACTCACAGAAGAGTATCAACAGATATCCAAAACTATGTATTATATGTAATTTAAAGAAAGAGGCTGCAGTCCCTTGGGGTACATTCCAGTAGTTAAAAACTTGAAGGCTATCCCCTGCCGTATAGCTTATCATCCGACATACCAAAAAAAACAAGGCTGCATATAGAGTTTTCTTACAGCCTCCTTCCACTTTTAAGTTCCATTTTCTTGGAAATGAAAAAACAAGTGTAAACAAGTTATTTAGTTTAATATTTAATCATATTATTAAGTAGATCAAACGAAAAGCAGCTAATCTCAGTTTCAATACTCAAGTCTGTCAAAACTAATGAACGAATCAATGGGATACTCATTCATCAACATTTAAAGTTAGTGAATTCACTTAACACTGGATATCTAACAAAATTAGAGTTAGATAAAAAAAAAGAAAAAAAGAAAAAAAAGAAAAAAAAGAGAGGATTTTTTGATACATAAAAATGTGTCTAAGACTCTAAATTAAGCATCAAGTGCCAAAAAGAAAAAGAGCTTACTTTATCCAACTTCTCAAAGGTATTTGCTTTCCGTGGTATCCATCCCTTGATGGCATCACCTGCAACCGCAGCAAGCCAAGATGGCCACCCTGCCAGAACCAGCTCTCCTTCTGTGCTATTTGGCAGCCTCCCTGAACCAGGTCCAGGATGACCAACAATAGTCAATTCACTCTTTTTCTCAATCCCCTCAAACCTATTCATGCTCTTCTCAACCTGATGATTATCAGAGAACCGACATGAACCACTCTCTTTCTTATTAATCAACATAACCTTTATGTCACCAGCATCAAATCTATCACTTGATCGAACAACCTCATGTCTTCTGGATGAATTCTCCCGCGAAACAAGCTTCTCTACTGATTCCTTTCGTGTCAGCCTCTCTTTCGAGCCACCATAGCTATATTCCCTAACCGAACGCTTAGACCCTACACAACCCATGTTGCTCTCTGTACAACTATGAGCAGCAACAAAAAAGCACTCCTTCACAGTTAAAATTCACCACTAAAAACTCATCCTAAATTGCCCACCTTGCTTCAAATTTCAACCTTGATCGAAAAGAATACCAAAGAAAACGGAAAATCACTGAATACCCAACTCATCAAACATCGAAATTCAAGGTTTTTCAATGAAGAGATACCAATATCCCGATCCTTTTGAAGAATTCAAAGTGACCCAATTCTCAAATAAGAGCACGACTAAGGTAACTTGAATATTGGTCGAGAAAACATAAAAGGTAAGTAGCCCCAGAAAAATAATCGCCCCTAAGAAACAGACAATTACAGATAAGCAATGACTAGGGTCCAGGGAAGAGGAAAATTGGGTGGGTTAAGGGGTGAGCCAAGGGGAAAGAAGGAAAGAACTTAATTAACACGAAATTGTGGATTTGTTCTGCTTTTGAGGGATTCAGTGTGAAAGATATTAAAATACACGTAAAACGAAATGTAGAGAAGAAGTCTGTCGCCGGCGGTACTCAGTCAACGGAAAGTTCTGATATTCCGATCTTGTTTCCATTTTTTATGGATTGAATTGTTGTATGGTAATTAAAAAATTTTAAAAATTGAAGAAATTGGAGTTCGAATGCGAAAAAGGAAGGTGAAATTTTGGTGGGTTTTGAAGGGGCATTGTTATTGCCAACCCCCCATATCCACTTAAATTTTAGTTTTTTTTTAAAAAATAATGTTCAAAAATATTATTTGGTTGATTAATTTTTAATAAATTGATTTAACTTATACCTTTAAAAGTATAAATTAAAAATATAATTCATATATTTTTTAATATAAAATAATGTTTACTCGTCTTATTTTTTAAAAATTAAAAAAAATATTATTTTAAAATTATATTATTTTAATAAATATTTATTAAAAAATATTAATATATCTTAATTTTAAAATATGAATTATGATATTTTTTATCTTTTTATTTTTTAATTTTTTAAAAGTAAGTGGACAAGCACTAATCTTTTTTATATTAATTGATATAAAAATAATAAAAATTGATATTAATACTATCATTAATACTATATGTATTTTTTAATTGAATGATTGATTAAGTAAATATCAAATTTTATTTTTTTAATGTCAATTAATATTAAAAAATATTCTTAACTTGTAT
>BPVZ01000010.1:1977587-1992587 GCA_020521535.1 Rubroshorea leprosula
GCATCAACCCCTTAAAAAAACATCCTAACTAATGTCCGTTCTTAATACAATACAAAGTACAATCTGTTACACTGAAATCACTAAAGGAAATGCTCAAAATTGGATTTAAGCATTCTGAACTTCAACAAACTCCTATAAACACAGATTGACCAACTAAAAGGATAACCATTCTCTTTATACTCTATGCATTCCTGTTTTTAGGATTTGCCATACAAAAACACATGATCATTTGTTAGGACAATGTAATCAGTTAGGTAATTAAGTTAAAAAAAATCCTAGGAGCAAAATTGTGATCAGAGTATGGACTTCTTATCATCAAACACTGCAAGGTGAAGGACTCAAAAACATCAGTGAAGATGGAACATGAAGGAGGAAACCATTGCCTTCAAGCATCCTCCAAAAGCTTACCAGATGGCATTAACTAGTAACCATGTTGAGAGGTAATATGGTTGTGCAATTAATCACTCTCTAAAGTAATCATAGTACATCATTTATTGGACAAGTGTTGAAATTTATCAGCTAGAAGTTAGATAACCATTATTTCCATAGCAATAAAAACAACCTAAAAACTCCAGTTCTTCATGTTCACCACGTAATGAATTTGCCATGTCCATAAAAAGCATTTGTTAGAATGAAATAAACCAGATAGATAAAATAAAACAGAATCATAACATTACAAGGCAATTATCTAGAAGCAAGCCATAGAAAAGTGATCACAAAATTTATCTACTATTCAACATTGGTAAGAAAAGGCATCATCTTCAAAATCATCTCGATAGAATTGAAAAGAATTAAAAATCATGTAGAGGCAAACCATAATAATAGTGAACCCATTGAACAACATGATGTTCCAGTATCTGGATACCATCAAGCAAAGCATAATGCAAAAACCATGAACAAAATATTACCTCAATTACAAGTCACCCTTAGATTTCTTTCCTGTAACAATCTGGAATATCCTTAGGCCCCTGCTAAAGGCTTCATTGAATAGAATTCTTGTCTGCATAGACTGGAACCCAGGCATCCATGCCAAAAATGCCACTGGGGCCATAACTATCACTCCAAACATTATCTCATATAGACGAGCAACAGAGACCACTGAGTTCCAAAGTCTAGTAGATTGTAGAAAGGGTCGGAATACTTGAGCAATCAATAACAGGCCCCAGCCAGTAGGGATAAAAGCCAGTAAACTTGTGAAAAGACCAACAAATTTGAATGCAGTAAACTCTAGCAAGGCAATAATAACAAGTATTGCAAGTATGATAACTAGGAATTGAACCAGCCGATAGTATATGTGTTCTTTCGCTCCATATTTGTCCCGAGCATATGATATCAGCAGATAGATCCCAAAAGCCACAAGAACATATATCCAAGACAGCAAGTAAACAGCTACACTGGTACTATCAGCAGCAATACCTAACTGATATACAATGCCATACTGGAAAAAGAAAAAGCGAAGGTCTAAAATAATCTCCAGTAGCTTTCCCCAGAGGCCAGTTGTCCTTAGATGATCCTGCTCCTCATTCCACCAACTCTCCCAGCTCTCTTCAGCCTTGGCAAACACACCACCACAGTACCAAATCCAGTTCATGAAATCATCAAAGTCATAGACAGTCTTCAGCCAATCAAACCCTGAAGGATTGAACACAAAAGGGGCCATTATCCATGAAATGACCAGAAACCAACTCGAGATGGTCATGGCTATGTACACAAATGTGTCCTTTGCAACAGGGCTATGAGATGCATACACTGCAAGGATCAAACCAAGCTCAATTGCCTTTATAAAATGGCTGCGTGCATACAGTCTGTAATTCTCTGCAAAACTCTTGTGCTGCACAACAAAACCTTGCCCAGTTGCTCGATACTTAGCACCACCATGAAGGATAGTCCGTCCAAAGAAGTGAGTACGGGTGCCCATGGAGAATGTGTAGAAAACTGATGAAAGCTGAAGCTGCATTGTCAAGAAATCCCAGATAGCTTGAAGAAACCCATGCTCAAGAGAATTCTCCACTATCATTGGAAGAGCAGTGAATAGACCAAGTTGGATTATAAACTGTTGATTTAAGATGGCACCAAGTGCTGCATTGTTGTTGCTGTTGGCCAAAGGAAAACCCTCAACACCACTTAGGGCCAGATAAAGTCGGCCCCACAAAAATGCATATACAGTGAGGATGACCATCATCGTATTGAAAAAGAATCCCACAGTAGTGTAAAAGAATGATAACATGCGAAAGAAGTCCAGTCTATGACCCAATCTATATACATCTCTGCTGAGAACTTGCTCACCATTTCCACTGGCAACCTTGGCTTCAAACATGGATATTTGGTTCAATCCAACATCCCTTCCCTTTCCAACTTGGATGTATTCATGGTGTGTGACATTGCCTCCTCGCAATGTGCAATTGAAGCCAGCAAAAATGTCCTCACTAATGTTAATAACTCGAGAAGCTTTACTAATGCCACCCCGACTCAGAAACCAAAACCTGTCAAAGACATCTGGATGGCCATAATGCATTCTGACTTTCAAAGGATTTGCCAAGACACGCTGCCCCAGGGTAACAAAACTCGTTTCTTGGGCTGACATAAACCAAGCAAGTGATGAAACAGAACCAGTAAAAATGTGTTCCCTCACTCCCAATATGGTTGGCTTCCGGATACCATAGTAGTGCCTGTATTCTTCCAATAGATTTCGCATTTTCAGTGCCTCCTCAAAATAGTTATCTTGGTTCATATCAATGGTTTGTACAGCATCACCACGTGTGAAGATAAGAGCATGGTTCTGGTTCTCTGGTTTACCCTCACCAAGCTTCAAAGGACCAGGCAGCTTGACACGGTAGATTTCCACTTCCATCTGTAATTGCTGATCATATTTTACAAGTACAGAGTAATAGTCCCTCTCATCCCTCCCTGTCAAAACCTCATCAACATAGGCAACTCGAAGTGCTTCATTTTGTTTCATCAAATACAAGATTTCCTCAGCATGTGGATCCTTTTTAGCCTTCTGAGCTCCATATATTTGGCAAGCAACCACATAAGTGTATTTCATCAAAGCAGTCCCATACTCATGGCCTTTAAATAGAAAACCAACTGAACTACTTGCTCTGCTTAAACTTCTGGAAGAAGATGACCTCTCAGAGTTGTAACCCTCAAAACTGCCATCTCTCCTCATTGAACCCAGTTCTCGTTCCCCTTTCCAAATATCCATATCTGAGACAGAATCAAGAAAAGCCTGCAACTTTAGAGCTCGATAATAGTACATCATTCCCCTGACTGTGCGGGCAAGTGTCTGGCCTCTGTATGATGCCCAGAGCCTCAAGTCCCTTAATCTTGTAGTCCATATCTCATCATCCTTTGCCATTCCCTCTCGACGCAATCTCTCCATAAAATTTTTCCACTCATCATCATAAATTGTCTGCAAATAATACAAGATGGAAATCCCATCTTCATTCTCAGTCCGAAGCTGTTCTTTGCTGTACAAGACTTCTTCATTATAGTAAGGGGTGAGAACGCTAAAGGCCATCATCTTCTCAACTTGGGGAGCATGAGGCATATTCATAAACAGTGAGTTGCTAAAGAATGCAATTCGACGTCTTGCCTCAAGGTTAGCAGGAATATTGTGCATTGAGTCCCTGGAGGTGAGGATTGTGTGTAAGCGCCTCAGCTGTCGATAGAAATTCTCATTACTAGGATCGGGCAACTGAATAGCATTTTCAAACAGAAGACCTGCCATGGCATCTGGATTTTGAGGAGCCAACCCTTCCTCCTTCAGCTGTCCAATGCTCTTATTCTCTTCGAAAAAATCACGAATAACAATCTCATAAAGGGCCTGCAAGGCATTCACAAGCTGGTTCACATCCTTTTTGGGCTTTGCCAAAAGCTCAACAAGTTTTATCACTTTGGTATGAATCTGAGACAGCGCTGTCATTTTGAAAGTCCTAGTAAACTTCCCAACCTGAATAGAATGATCAATTTCTTGAAACAAAACTGTGAAAATTGAATGCTCTTCAGTGTTAACTTTGATGATTTCAAGCATTAAATGCCTGACACTATCATAAGTTTCAATCACAGCACAACGCCTGTACTCATTCTTGCATATCTTATACCAGAGCCACTTATCAGGGGCATCCACCAACTCCTTGGCCTCGCTGAGAGCAGGCAGCAGCTCATTGCAGAGCAAGAAAGACGGCCAACAAATAACTCTAACATTCCAAGAATTGTGGGGCAACTCTAGTAGCTCAAGCTCACGGTCAGAGATGATATCTTCTTCCCTGAATGCTAAAACAACCTCATTCCATATCAGAGCAAATTTATTGGCCTCAACATGGTTTAATTCAAGCTTTTTAAAGGGCCGCCCAAGCCCATACCTCAGTTTCAACCGATGAATGGCATCCTTAAATTTGTTCTTCAGTGTCCCACCTGGTCTCAACAACTGCTCCTCCGGCAATAGATTGAATTGAATTGCACTTGCAAAGAATTGAAACCGCAGTCTCAATTGCTGGATGTTTCTGATTTCACCCAAATGCTGAAACAAACCCACTGCAGCCCCAACAAACGAGGAATAAATGGAATACCAAATCTGGATATCCATCAAGTAAATCAACAACACAGGCAACCATAGCAAACCAACAGCAAATCTATTGCTGCCACTGAAAAATTCATGCCACTCATACTTCACATTCTTAAGATCTAACATTAGCTTTGTTGGTCTGATCATAGGTTTAATCTGCAGGAAGTAACTAAAAACAAACTTTGTTGCTAGCACCAGAACCCAAAACAGAGTATATTTGATATTATCAACTAGCCCCTCCCTCAACCCCCTACCAACAAAATTCCTACTCTGAAACCACCAAGAGAACACGTAAAATATCTTCCAATCTGTCCCCTCAACAAAATTCCTAATCCAAGGAAGTATAAACAAGACCAAGGCCAATAACTCCGGAATAACAAAAACAAATGCAACCTCAAGAAAAGTCAGCATCCTCTTATTAACCTCACTGGACCATCTTCTGTCCTGGTTCCTCTGCGCCCAAATCCTGCCGTAGAGAACCCCAAAAATAACCATCCATGCAGCAGCAACCAGAGTCTTCAGCACCATCCTTACACCAAGCCCCAAGGTCTCCCTGGAAACACGACCACACTGAGTCCCAATGTCCAGTAAAGACTGTAAAAACCTCATTCCACTCCAGGTGATGAAAACTGTCAAAACCTTAACCTGAACATACCTACTCGTCCATGCCTGCCATGGATACTCCTCCTCCCAGGCAACAATAATGGCAGCCTGCAAGAACAGCACCAGCATCACCCATAGCCTGTCAAAGCTCCTAAACAAATTCCAGAATGACCTCTGCTCAACAAACCCAGTTTTCCCTACGCGCTTATTAGAACCTGAATTTACGAAAAAATTACTGCCAACTTCAATCGGCCACTTCAGCTTCTGAAAACACCGCTTGCCCCAAAAATACTCATTCAAATCATCATAATTCCTCCATGCACCGTGTGGCGCCGTCCCGTTCTTGCTCCTATCCACCTCTGCCCGTATCGTTTCATATATGGGCTTCACAACCCAGTTCAGAAATGCATTTTCTCCCGAAATCGCTGGCACCACGGGCTGCCCAGTATGCTCATCGATGTAATCTTCCAGAATCTTGTTCAATTCCATAGCCATGTTATGAAATATGTAGCAGATGCACTCAGGCATGAACCGCAGATTCGCGGTTTCGCCCCAGATCAACAAATAAAGCCCAACATATAGAAGTTCCCGGCGCTGATCAGTACTCGACCGGCTACCATCCGAGATCCAGATGTTTGATTTCTTGCCGATATATGAACACCAATGCGTATAGTTCTTGAGCAACTTCCGTCGGAACTTCCGAAGCACACCAGCATCGAGCGAATCGATATTATCAGGCGGAGGGGAAAGCCGCATCTGGGCATTAGCAAGGTGTAGAACAAGATGCTCCCTCTGGTTCCGCACATTGTCCCTCTGGAACCCGAAGAACAGAGCGAGCCAATCAAGCAGGTCCATGGAGGGATGCCATTGAGCATAAGGCGGCTTCCGGAGGTCTCCGACGGCGCGTAAAGCAGCGGCGGCAGCGCGTACCTCGGGGAAGCGGAGGGAGGGATGGTCGGCGAGGAGATTGTGTACTGGGATTATGTTGAAGGGTTCTTCCTCAGGTAGGGGCGGGACCGACGGACGGCCGGGACGGTAGCGGAGTGACATTGCATTAAAGAAACGATGCAAGTGCAGGGGCAGGTGCAGGTGCAGGTGGCGAAGATAGTTATCTGAAGAGGTTGGGTTTTAGATTTGGTTTTTTGTTATTATTATTATTATTTGATATGAAGAACCGCGCAGAACCGAGGGTTTGAGTGTGATTCGATCCATTTTGAAAGTTTTCACGAGTAGGGTTTTTGTTATTGAAGCTGGAAAGTTAAAAAAGCTGTTTTTCTTTTTTTTTTAAAAAAAAATTCTTTTTCAACGTAATACTTATCGTTGCTAGAGGGAATTTTAAGGCAGTTAATATTTTGGTTAAACCCATAATTTGGTCCCTCAACTATTATATGGGCTCCTGATTTGGTTTCTAAATTAAAAAAATTATTGATTTGGTCCTTAAAATTTTTAATTTTGACTATAAATTGATCTTTCCATATAAAAACAAATAATGTGTCTTATTATTAAGTGACACATAGTTATTAAGTAATAGTTTTTTACTATTAAATAATAAACATGTCAATCATTTTAAATGAAATAATCAACTTGAAGTCAAAATTTAAAACTTTAGATATTAAATCAGAGATTTTTTTAGTTCAAAAACTAAGTAAAAGTCTATACCAAGGTTGTCAAAATCGAGATTTTACCTAAAATCGTTTTGGTTAGGTGAAATCGGAATCGTAAAATCGAATCGGTAAAATCGAGATTTTACAAAATTTAATATATAATATATAATAAATTATATAAAATCAAAATTATATAACAATAAATCAAATTTAGAGTTAGAAACTTGCAATTAGCTAATTAAAATCTAAATATCCAATAACACAAATAAATTAAACGAAGAAGATGACTTAAATTTAGAATTTTAGATGGTTAAATCAAATTTGTCCCGAATTCCCTATTAAAATGTTGATTTGTGGTTGGGTTGTGTGGGTTGTAGGCTTTTAAAATGAAAAATAAACTTAATTTATGGGTTATCTAGTCAAAACTCACTAACCCAAGATGAGAAGTCCAAAAGAAAATAGGCAAAAAGTCCAGCTGCTAAACAGAAGGTAAAATCGAGATTTTACCTGATTTCACGGTAAAATCGAGATTTTACCTGATTTCACGGTAAAATCGAGATTTTATGAATTTCAGATTTTAGTATAGATTTTACACGAAATGTCTTGCTGAAATCGTAAAATCGTAAGATTTTAAGATTTAAATCTAGATTTTGACAACAATGGTCTATACAATAGTTAAGGAGGCAAATTAAGGGTTTAACTTAATATTTTATATAAGAAAAAAAAATCAAAATATCTTAACAGTAAAATATTAAAATGTCTTGTAATAATCACATGATAAATTTAATAAAATAAAGGCACACATTATACCTTACATATCATGTGATTATTATTGGATATCCTGATAGTTTTAATGACAGGAAAATCTAATTTTCCCTTTTCCTCATTTTATATTTTATTTTATAAAATTATCTCCAAATACATTTAGGAAAACATAAAAAAAATTTACAGTAATTAAATTGAAAGGATAAGGATAAAAAAATAATTTAGTAAAATAAAAAATAAAATATTGATGACTTTAATAATTTCACTAGTGGCCATAATAATTCTTAATACTCCCTCTATTTTAATTGTTATGAAATTTTAAATAATTTTTAAATTGCTTATATAGAAAGTACATATTTTATAATTTAAATACAATTTAAATTATAAAATATAAACTATTAAATTAAATAAAAAAATCTTTAATATTAAATAACTCACCTATACTTGATAATTAATATAATTTAATTTAATATGATTTAAATTATGCAACACTATTTTTACGCTAAAATATGTATAAAATCAAAAAATTGATAGAACACAATAAAACAGACAAAGTAACTTGCTTTCAACTTTTCTACAGTCTAGACAGTTTCTCAAAAAGGAAAAACAAAAATTTTTATTGTCCTTATATATGGTCAAAAAAGTTTATTTTATTTCCTTCTCCCACAACAACTATATTTTTTTATAACCTACCAAGTTAACTGGTTCAATAATAATGTTTTTATTTTAAACATAATGTGGATAATATAAGTTAAAGAGTGGGAGAATGATACAGCCTTTTTTTTATGCATTTTAAAATTAAAAAATTACCTTTTTTTTTAACTATAGACAGGAGTTAAGAATGATTTTCACATAGTAATTTCTTACAATAGGCGGCAAAATGCAGATAAAAAAAAGTTTGCAAAAAATTACTTTCATAAGCATAAAATTTTATTGGTATAATTCTAATCTCTTTCTTTCTTCCTTTCTCTCAAGCCACTTTCTCTCAAGCCACTTTTAGTCCCTTAAACGAAAAATAACTTTAAAAATGTTCAAATGCAAATTGTCCCTAAAATTGTTATATTAAAGTAAATTATTCGATAATTGTCCCCAATTTAAAAAAAAAAAATTTCAAAGTAATTTATCATTTAAAATTTTTTTTTTTAGAAAATTGACTTGAATTTAACAATTTTTTTAAATTTTGTTAAACAATTACTCTTAAATTCTAAAAAAATTAACAATAACCATTAAATTTAAATTAATTTATTAAAAATAAAAATTTAGGTGACAAATTATATTAATATTTTTTAAGATAAAAATTTGTTTTAAGACAATAATTTTAGAAATAATATACACCTTTTCCCTTTAAAAATTATTTACTTTGCATCTTTTAGTGCTCTCAAGTCTCAACTAAAGCATCAAATTATTCTCCCCGAACAAAGATAAATAAAGGATTAAGATGACGTACGGTGACCACCATAACAAATTTCAGCTACAGGGATCATATATGTTAGGCTTATTTCCGCCATTAATTTTTTTTAAGGTTATTACAATCGTTAAAATTTTATTTTAATTTAATTATTAAAGATAATTGTAACTAATAAAATAATTAATATTTATTATTTAATTAATTAAAATTAATTTATAAATAAATATTTTTAAATATTATAATTATTAATTAAAAAATTATAAATTAATAAAATTATAAATAAAATTAGTAGATTTAACAAAATTAACGGTGACTATACCCTCAACCACATGTATACCATCCCACTTATCATCCTATCCTATCCCTTCTCTCCACTGCTCGAAACAAATTTTAAGTTTTTTTAGGCATTTCTAAAGTAAAAAAATGTTGTATAGAACTAATTGTATTAAAATGCGTAATATTTATTATTTATTATTAAATAAAAAGAAATCTTTTAATATTAGGAGGTAGCTAATTTAATGGTTACTATTTTAGAATTTTATATGATTCAAACTCCAAAATAAAGACATCTTTTTAAAGACACTTTCATACCTTAATTTACTTTATTCATTTGTTTTGAAATTACTAAGAGTATATTTGTTTTGAAAAAGAAAAAAGAAAAAAGAAAGTGATATTTTACCTAATTAATTAAATTACAAAATTAGTCAATATTTTAATTTAATTAATTAAAAATTTCAACTCTTTTCTTAACCCTTTCTTAACTCCTCTCAAACCAAATATACCTTAAAAATTTTAAAATTTTTTTAAAACTATATTAATTTAAGGAGAATAGAGAGGAATTATTATATTAAATGGTAAAATCTCGTATCAATAAAAAAAATAAAAAAAGCTTATAAGTTAAACACAAAAAAAAAACTAATACATCTATTATCAATTAATTTTAAATTAAATATAAACCTTATATTAAAATTTACAAAGTTAAATTTCACATAGCATCATAGCTTAAGCTTTGAGATCTCGTGACAGGTTGTGCTTTCACGAGGGGAGGGCATTTCAAGCCGGTTTTATAGCATGAGATCCATGTGATTGATTGAACCTCTTGTATCATGAGATCCACATAATAGGATTTGAAATTAATAATGAGCATGCTCATAATGAATGTATATTAAGTAACAAAATCTCACATCGATAAGATAACAAAATAATTTGTGAGTTATGTACCAAAAAAGATTATTCCATTTATTATTAATTGGCTTTAAATTAAATGTAAATCTTATATTAAAATCCACATAACATTTTCAAATATATTGCAATCTATTAATAAAAAAAAAAATCCATGCCTTTCCTCCCCTCTCCTCAAAACAAACATACCTAAGTGTTCATCTCAAAGTTAAAAAACCAAAATACTGGTGCAGGTTGTGGATCCCTCTTATGGATCAGCAATTGGATGGGAATGAGGGGGTTTGGATAACGGTCATCAACGTTTGAACGTTGGTCCACTGCAGGGAAAAGGATGTTTTAGCTCTTATATTTTTCTGGGCTTATTGAATTGTACATTTCAATTTTTTTTATTTTAAATTCATCCACTCACATATTTTTATATTGAAATAAATTATGCCATGTATTTTTTAATTGAAATAAATTACCTTAAATTTGACAAACAACATCATAAAACATCAGAATTCTATTAAACCGGCCCATTGCAAAGGCTGGTCTTGATGATTTGGGGTATGAGGGCACCGTTTATATGACATAGTCACCAACTTTCTTTGCAATGTCATTGAATAATGTCTAAATTAGTAGAAAAAATTTTCATGTTACATAAATAGGTCCCACTTACACTAAATTACCAAGATCTTAACACTTATGCAATGGCTTTTACAAAATTCTGACGTGTTATGATATAATCTATTAAATTTAAACTGATTTATTTTAATTGAAAAGCATATTGAGTAATTTATTTCAACATGAAAATATGTGAACTAATAAATCTAAAAAAAATAAGTAGAAGAGTTCATTTCAATAAACTTGAAAAGTACAAGGGCTAAATACCCTTTTTGCCCAAGGAAAATTGTTTCATATTCAATTGGATTTTTTAAAACACTTTTTGAAAAGAAATTAAAAAAAAATCAAAACGTTTTAGTAATTAAAATATTATAAATGGTAATTGAAAAAACTTAAATATCCTTAATAAATTAATATGTAAGAAAATTTTATTAAGATTATTTAAATAATTATAGGCAATCCTCACATTTTAAATATTTGGACATTCTAATTTTTATTATTTTCTTTTGGAAATCGGATTAAAAAAATAGAGGTATATTTAGGTATCATTTAATATGGTTGTAATTTTGGATTTTTTGTTTTGCTTTTTTAAAATTTTATAATTACTAAAAATCAAAACTAAAAAAATGAAAAAAGAAAAATTTATTTATAACAAATTTTAACACTGACAACTAAAATTTTTTACCTATTTAATAGTATTAAAATTATTTTTGTTCTTCTTTCTCTAATAATCATAATAATATGTTATAAGAACACATAAAAATAAACAAATTTTTTATTACAATTTAAATTTTAAAAAAAATCAAAACTAAAAATTTAAAACAAGAACCAACACTGCCTTGTTAGTTAAGGAAGAAAGAAATCCTCTGACTTTTATCAGGTATGAAATGACAGCGTTGGGTTTGAAATTAAATATGAAAACAAAAAATTTGGAGAGTGACCTTTTCTTCGACGACGAAAGCCATGGACAATCCGACAATCAATTGAAGTTTCGCGTGGAATTGTTTGATACATGACTATTTTATAAGCTTATAAAATATATTCACATACATGGTGAGTAGTGAGAATGGCATTTTGCGATTTGGTATGCAATATTATGCTCCCTGCATGAATAATATTCAAGTCAAATCTCACCGTGTATCAAAAGTTTAGATAATTTTATAGTTTTTTTTTTTTTTTTTATCTACAAATTTTTTTAGTTAGATATAAGCCAAATTACAAAAATAATTTACACTTTTTATGTATCTCCAAGTGATGAATAATATAATAACATAATAAGGTACAGCATTTTACTATATGTAAATATTACCTACTCTGATAAATGGTAAAATTAAGAAAAAGAGAAAGATGTATAGCATGAGAAAGAAAGGTCATCAAGGATGTAATTCATTCTTCACAAATTGATTAAATACAAATTTATTATAATGATCCAACCTAGTAATATTATTTGCTTTGACTTGTTAGGTTTCATAATTTTTAAACATATTAATAAAAGTTAATGGATGTTAATCTATAAACTTATATTTAATGAGAATTTGTATCCAAGCCAATAAAAATTTGCAAGTCTAATTTTATCTTCTAAAATAATT
Source organism: Rubroshorea leprosula (assembly GCA_020521535.1). Taxonomy (NCBI): domain Eukaryota; kingdom Viridiplantae; phylum Streptophyta; class Magnoliopsida; order Malvales; family Dipterocarpaceae; genus Rubroshorea; species Rubroshorea leprosula. The sequence continues at coordinate 1,989,909 of BPVZ01000010.1, forward strand.
ATTTATTATTCCCATTAGCTAGCCCACTTAAGACTTATTTATCTTTGCCTCATCTTGTCAATGTTGGTAAAATAGAAAGGCACTTCTACTTGCCATCCAAACCTATCCCTACCAACATGACTTGGGATATCACGTTTTGGTGAAATAATATAAGGGTAGCTTTCATACTTATTTATTTTTTAAATCTTGATTCAACCACACGACTACAAAACGTATAATGAGGGGCACAAAACGTATAATGAGGGGAAAGTCTCTTTTAGTTCTTTCTCCACCACGAGGGAATACTAATTAAGGGCGCGTTTTGTTGAAGGCAAATTTTCTCTTTACTTGAATTTCTTAAGGTTATTTTTATATTTTTAAAAGTTTTTATAACTTATATATTTAGAATACAAGTTAAAAGTATCTTTTAGTCATAAATATATATAAAAATGTTAAAATTAACATTAATTTAGTGGTGGTGTTAAGTGGATATATTTAATTGAATGGTTAATAAATTAAAGATCAATTTTTATTTTTTCAATATAAATTTATAACAAAAAATATATTTATTATATCTTTAATCTATACTCTTAAAACATAATTAGAAAAACTCAATTTTTAATACTACAACAACAAAAAATTAAATTAACATTTTTAATCTTATTTTCATGATACAATTCTTGATAAATAATTTTTTTCTTATATTTTAAAAGAAAAAAAAAAACGTTCCCTCCGACTTTCTGTCTTGATGGGAAGTACACTCAACATTTTTCTAATTCCACCAATTTTTTTAATATCAACTTACTAAATAAATAAAAGTTTACACTCTTAATAAAATTTTAATACAAAATTCATTTATTTTTTATACAATATTTTTTAACTTTTTGTACAATACTCTATCAACTACTTTTTAATAAAAATTTTCTTAATAAAATTAATCTCTAATCAAACACGCTCTAAAAATTTTGAGAATCAACAATTTATATTTTAATTTAAATTATCCTTAAAAATATGAAAGATATATTAAAAATTTTTGTAATATGTAAAATAAATAATTAAAATAAATAAATAAAATTAAAATTAAGGGTATAAAAAATAAAATAGTTATCTGTCCAAAATAAAAATATTAATTTAAATCAAATTCTTATTTAAAAAAATTATTTTTAAAACAAATGGAGTATTGTTTAAGAAGAATTAAATAACAAACCAGCCCAATGAATTTGTTTGGATCTAAGTGATTGTGAGTTCAACTCCCACCACTTACTTAAAAAATTTCCCAAATCGGCAATTCCCCCAATTTCCGCCATGTAAAAAAAAAAATGAAGAACAATAAGAAGAATTAAATAACACCATTTTCACAATACCGTCACATGAAACCTACACCAACAATCATAGAAAACCCCTTTCTTTTTTTTTTTAATTTTCCTCCCCATGCCACCATGTCCACTTCAGGTTTATTTGACAACACTTCTCAGTGTCTTATTTTTTATTTTTTATATTTTTTATTATTTTAAAAATATATAAAATATTAATTTAATTAAATATTAAATATAAAAAATATGTTTTATATACCTGCAACTATAAATTAACATTGTTTACTAAACCTTCATTATCACAAGTTAGACCTGTAATCCTTTCACGTTCAAAGAAAAAGGTATAAGGGTTAAATTAACTATTGAACCCGCTTGCTTTCGACAAGTTTCAAATTTGCAAAATATCTTCAACGTCGCTGTGGAACTTTGGGCTGCTTGCAGCCATTCTTGTTGAACTACCTCCTACAATTTTCTTCTTGTGAAGTGGAATCCTCCTAATTATGGATGGGCCAAACTTAATTCCGATGGTTCTTACTTTCATCACACAAGTAAAACTGGTGCAGGAGGGTCATCCGCAACTGTAATGGCGATTGGATTTCGGCTTTGCAAAAAATCTTGGTTTTGGCTCAAACAATAATGCAGAGTTCTGGGGGGTTAAAATTGACCAGGAATTTGCTCTTAGCTTGGGCTATAGGAAGCTCAAAATTGAAGCTAACTCACTGCTCGTTATTAACACTATTAATAGTGTTTTTGCTCCTAATGCTTCTTATAAGCCTTTAATTGAATGCTACAAATCATTGATCCTCAAGTTTGACAAGGTGCTGCTTAGACACATTTATCGTGAAGTTAATGGTGTGATTAATACACTAGTTAAGTATGGAGTATCCATGGAAAAGTATTTTGTTATTTTTTATTCTATTTTTTATTTTTGTATAACTTGTTTGTTCATAATCAGAATGATTGTTTTGTGTATTAGACCATGATTTGTCATTTTTAATTTTTAATAATAATTCCCATTTGCACCAAAAAAATATATTGAAGTCTCATTAATATATACGTTCTTTTTATCTAATCAACAAAAGGAAAAAATAAAGTTCATCCAAAGAAAACAAAAAGGAAAAGAAAAGAATACCACAAAAAGAAGATAAAGCAAAAAGACGGCTAGGAATCTTATTTTTTTATTATTTTTTTATACTAATCTCTTGGTATCTAATAATTATATTGGGTCCGATTAATTCGGAATTGAAGTATGTCGGATCCTATTTGAATGAAACTCTTCTAGCATTTGTTTTTTCATTTACAATACTCGAACTTGAAATTTTATTTAAGAAAAATCGAACTCTTTCTACTCGAACCAAATAAGTCATTGGTATCTTTATTATTATTA
>BPVZ01000010.1:2081705-2092875 GCA_020521535.1 Rubroshorea leprosula
ATAACAACAATATCCTTGTGTTGATTTTAATCAAATTATTGATGATAATCTTGAAAATCGAACACCCATTCTTCATGTTATACAACAAAGATTCTTCCACAGGGACTCGAACTTATGATTTCTTTTATAATAAATCAATTATCTACCATTGCAACTAATTAGTATCATGTGAAATTTTTTTGCATAATAATATATGTATAGTATTTTGATTAACTTGACGGTTTTATCGGTTAAACAAGTTAAACCATTCAAACTACGAACCAAAGATCAAAACGGTTTGACCTCTGGTTCAAGTTTAAAAACATAACCAAGCTTGTTCCCATGCCTCCCTTTAGGAATCAATTATGCTGGTGAATTTGAAGTAAGCTCCACTCCAATGTTGATGCTATTTTTACTTCGTTATAAAAAGGTGAAGACTTATGCTTCGATACCGTCATCAGTTCAAAAATGAATCAACAACCTCTGCAGATTCCAGTAAGTTCTGCCTTGTTGCATTATTTTACATCATGATTCAACATTTTTACAAAAAAGTTATATTTGTTCATCATAAGCTCTCGCATAGGCTTAATAGGAATTTTGAGATTTCAAAAACTTTGAATGTGAGTTAAATTAAGTTTTAAAACTTTGTAATGGCTAACTAAATTAACTAACTTCTCCCTACAAAAATTAAGTTTCTAAATCCGATTCTTTTTTCCTTGCTTAAATGCAATGACGATGATGCAGATTGAAGACAATTCATTCCAAGGATCACTGTATGAAGTTGCAAAAAGCAATGATGTCGAAGCCTTGACCAGATTTCCATTACAGATCATTAACAACGAAGTAACTCCTGGTGGGAACTCACTCCTTCATATAGCTGCACGCTTTGGTAGCAAAGGCGTAGCTCGATGGCTGGCTCAGCAGCTTCCCCACTTAATTGTTCAGAAAAACTATATCGGTGATACTGCACTTCATTCTGCCGCAAAAGCTGGAAAGGTAGAAACAACCGAAGTTCTTCTCCAATTTTGTACTAATCCCGCTGCTTGCTCGACAGACAGTGTTACCGACCTGTTGAGGATGAAGAACTTAGAAGGAAATACTGCTTTGAATGAGGCTGTGATCCACTACAACTTTGCTTCCAACAATGTTGGAATGGAGATTAATTACCGTGCTGTGATCCAATCGATGGTTTTTGCAGACCCCAAACTAGCCTATATTGCTAACAGTGAGGGGAAATCTCCCTTATACTTGGCAATTGAAACCACCAATTTGAAGATTCTTCAGTGTCTCTTGGAATATCCTTTACCTACAGCTGGAGATCACCCACAACTACCAGAAGGAAAGTCTCCGGTGCATGCTGCCATTGAGAAAAAGAAACTTGGTAAATTACACATCTTTTATTTCCTCATATATTTATGCATTTTAAGTAATTTTTTTTTCACAAATTTTGAAATTTTGTTTGAGGGAAAATTTAAATTTAGCATTTAAAATTTTGTAAGAAAGTTAGGACAACTAAACAGCCTCTAAGTTTGGCTTTTCACATTTTTTTCTTTTATATTATGATATGACTGACTTTTAAAAATCATATTAGATATGATGTTTGGTTTTGTGATACCCTTTCATTTTGTCACATAAGATTGTTTGTGTAGCATTTTTCCAAGTATTGCCATGTATTTCAGATATGTTGAAAGGAATGCTAGACAAAAGACCAGAGTTAATAAACTCAACAAATGAGAAAGGGCAGAAAGCGCTGCATTGTGCAGCATCAGTAGGTAACTTGAAAGCAATAGATTTCTTGTTACAAAATTATCCCAAGGGAATATACGAAAGGGACAATGAGGGCCTCTATCCTCTGCATGTTGCCTGTGAAAGCGGTTATGTCAAAGCATTCAACAGGTTGTTCTGCCAGTGGCCTGATACATCAGAATTCCTCAACGAAAAATGCCAAAACATTCTTCATGTTGCGGCCAGGAATGGCAAAGATTATATGGTGAGATGCATAGTCAAAGATAAAAAATTTTGGCCTGAACTTGTAAACGCCAAAGACAATGAGGGGAATACACCCTTGCACTTGGCAGCTATGCACGGTCATTCTCTAGTTGTGGGCACTCTGCTGTTAACTAGGAAATGTGACTCCCAAATTTTAAATAAGGCAGGCTTGACAGCCTATGAAGTTGCTAAGGAGCGAGCCGGGGATCAAGTGGACTCTAGAAGACAAATGGTATGTTATTAGGTAGTTTTTATTTTTATGTTTTGGGGAAAGCATATTATATTTAAAGGCAAACCGTTGGCACAAAGACTAGGAGATTCATGAAAAATTTACTTTCCGGGGTATGAGAAATCAAATGTAGGGAGGGTTTGGCATGCGGTAATGTTTCAAATAACAGCATCCATTTACATTTTATAAAGTTTACATATAGAACCCTTTCTAATTTAGGATTTGTTGTGATGTTATATAATAGTACTACATATATATATTTTTTATGAAAGTACCATATATATACTTTTTGGTAGTATCTTATCTATGCTTATTTGACTGCTTTTTTCTTAATATACTTCACACATACATTGGCAGCACGATGGGCAAAGCAATGAGCAGAAAAATGAACAAGGCAATGAGCAAACAAATGTGCAGCATCAAATTGTCTCTTCAAAGGATACAAAACCACCAGATTCAGTTGGCTCGGTAAGTTCTTTTGGAGAAGTTCTTTCACTCAAAAAATGGTTATTTCATACTTGATGAAATATAGATGAAATAACTATTTTATGAAACCAAACATGAACCGATACCATGGTTGTAACGTCAGAGTGCATCCTGGTAAATAAAAGCATATATATTTTAAATCTCACTTGATTCTTTATAAACAAAATTTCTTAACAAAACTTGTTCATTGTTGCACAGATGATGACATTGTCTATCTTATATTTATTACACCTATTCAAAATCTCATGTGCTGCTCGTCGTCAAGAAATGAAAATAAAGAGAGCACATAAGGAGGATATCAAGAACAGGATCGATGCTCTCCTCATCGTTGCAACAGTTATTGCTAGTATAGCCTTTCAAGCTGCAGTTCAAATGCCTAGCTATGAAAATAATAAAAGCGAAAGCAGCAATGGTAACCTAGTACCGGCCCCGGCCCCAGCCACAACCCCAACCCCACCCAGATTCTCCCTACACGGTTGGTTTATGCGTTTCATTACAGATAAATTAGACTTGACATACTTACAATTATTCACCTTATTTGACACTTTAGCTATGAACCTCTCCATTTTCGCGGCCATCACCTTATGTTGGGTTGAACTTGTTGATGTCAATTTTTCGGCTTTCTTCGTGTGGAAAGCATCAATTTTGGTAGGGGGTGCCCTGTACGCCACTTGCAATGCTTTCGGGTTTGCTATGTTGATAGGAATTAGAGGTTTGGGTTCTACTTATGTCACTGTTATGATTATCGTGGAAGCCGCCTTTATTATTGTTCTGACGGTGTTCACAACTCCCCTATTTATCCCTTTTGGACTCAAGTATTTGTTCGTCCGAGGTCTTTATGTTGTTTTCTTCATTGGTTACTTTATTGTTCATAGACTCTTGGATTGTTGTCTCTACTGCTTATGGGGAATCTAGCATGGTACTCCATATCATATCAAAAAGTTAGATATGGATATGTGTTCAATATACAATGATTTGTTGTGCAGAACTACAGATGATAAAGCAGTATGCTTGATATGGTTGAGGAACACGCATTCCTCCCTTTTAAAAAGTGACGCAGAAACTCCTCCTCACATATTCGTTGTTGTGGTAAAGTAGATGCCTCACTTTTCCAGAAGTTTGATTTTTCGTTTTAGAGTTCTTATAAGATATTCTTGTGTTTAGAACTTGGTCTGATTAATTTCATGGGATGTTGTCGTGGTTTGTGTACTTTTCTCTTATGGTGTGTTGGCTCTTTGTTAAGAGATGTGTTTGAATCGTTATGTTGAGTGGTTGTAATATGAATTTTGGGTGTTACACTCATTGATTGTTCTAGATTTTTAGGCTGCTTCTTCATTTCCTAGACAAAAAGCCCCAAACTATCAATGCATCAATAGGCATTACCCAACTAAAAAAGTAAAGGGCACCTAGCCTAAAGAATTGCATGCTAAGCTCACATATGGCTCCTATAATGAAGTTTTACCCTCATATAGCTTGGCTTTGCTCAAATTTGTATTTAATATTTGTTTTGTTTATAACTAAAATGCTTAAACAAATTCAGAAAACTAAAGCTTGGTTTAATCTAGTTTTAAGTTTTTCCTTTAAGTTTTAATTTTTTGTTTTTAGTTTTTATTTTTGTACTAGATAATACTCGTGCCTTGCTTGGGAACATGACAATAAAGAACATGAAAAAAATTGAAGAATAAATAAATACAATATATAGTATGCCAAAACTAATTGTTAGTTTGTTGTTCATTACATTTTAAAAAAATCTGATTATTCTTTCCCATGGAAAATGACACAAAAAGTAGTTGTTGAAGCCTTAAGCAAAAACCTTATTTACCACTACCTACAAAAAGCAACTTAAGGACAATCACAATTAAACAAATTAAAACCCTCAAAATCATGATATTCAAAATCTAAAGATGATTAAATAAAGACACCTGATTAGTTTTTCATAAAACATAGTTTCCAAGCCCCAACAAAGACGTAATACTTTATGGTTTAGATTAAGAAGATGGCAAAGAGATGTGAGAGAATTTTAGAGAGAAAACCCTTTTGTTCCTCGCAACCTTAATCGACATTCTCCTCTGGAGGTCTTTCCTTTTGACGGGAATAGCTCCAAAACCGAGTGGCAACTGATAAGGAAGTGATCCTACCTTAACCATAAACCTAGAGCCATCAACTAGAGAAGTGGATGAACGGATGCAGGATATTCAGGTTAGGAAGGAAAGAATTATTATTGGAGGATGGTAGGAAGAGAAAGGGAATGAGGATATGATAGAGGGGTTTTAAAACAGGCAACTTATGTCTTTATCACAAACCAAAGTTCTTAACAGAACTTGATAGTTGTTGCACAGATGATGACATTATCTTACTTTTGTTACAACAATACCAAATCTTACGTGGCACAACTCATCAACAAATGAGAAGATTGCATTAGGAAACGAGAATAAAAAAACAAAGCAAAAAGGATTTTGAGGATTTATCACTCGTTTTCTTGTGGTTGCAACACTTGTTCCTGACATAGGGTTTTAGGCAATTGCTCAAATGCTTGGCGGTGCTAGTGGAAGCTCTAAAAATATGTTCGAGTTAAGAAGGGAAGCGGGGGGAGGAAAGGAGAAAAAATTCATCTATTTGATCATCAAAAGAATTGGAGGGGAGGGGAAGAAAATAATTTGCTTTTTTTTTTCTTGTAATTTATTGACTATTTCCTAAAAAATCCTTATCTTTTCTTTTCTTTACCAATTTTAATTTTTTTAATTATCCAAATGAGGGCAGAGAAATGGAAAGATGCAGCACCTTTTCGTTCCCCTCCCCACGATTCCCCTCAATACAAACATACGGTAAATCCAATAGTGATGCTCATACCAAAGTTGTTCATATATCCTATACCCTTTGGGCACAAGATAAGGTATAATTATCAAAAATATAATTATTAAACACTTTTGGACTAGGGTATCTATTCTATTAAGAATAATAATTGGTTAGCAAGAGTTGGGTGGTCGTTATTAACACCTTTGAATTTGTTAGGATTACACATATTGCTAAGTTTTTATCTTTATTTGGCTATTAAAAACATTTAATAGATAATAAAACAATTGATGTTTATTATTTAACAAATTAAATTAATTTATAAATAGATATTTCCAAACATCATAATTCACTATTTGGAAAAAATTATAAACTAATAAAATAACAATTAAATTGTGGGGTCCTAACAAATTTGAGTGTAGCCATAACCACAGCCAAGAGAATGTGAATAATAAAGAAAACAAAATAAAGTAAGCAATCTATTCCATTAACCATACTGTTTTCTAGCTTACTTTCTTGTCATTCTTAACTTAGAAGTGCTAGGGACACTCTCTCTATTATTCTTTTTTGAATCCTCTTCATGTAATTGGGTCTAATGGAATAAAAATTTAATATAATTGGTGATTAGTGATTGCTATTAAAATTAATATTTTTAAAATTGAAACTTATAACCAATCACATAAGATTTATGTCATTGAGACTGTTCGACCTAACAAAATTGGACCTGATCCAAAAATCTGACCTAACCCATTCACTATGGGTTGAGTTATGGGTCTTATGTGTTAACTTAAAATTTGAAATGATCCAGACTAAAATTATTTGAACCCAAATGGGTTAGGTTATGGGTGGGTTGGGTTTACCCGAAATTACCCTAACTTTTTATTCATTTTTCATGAGATGACTTAAAAATTAATTTTAAATTTCTAATTCAAGTAGAAATAAATAAAATACTCAAATCCTAACCTTCCCACTAGTATCACTTTCTCTTAACTCTTCCTCTTCTCCACTCTCCCTCTCTCTTTCTTCATCTGAGGCTCTTTGATCCTTCTCTTTGGTGGCACCTACATCACAAACTAGATTAGGTGGCATCAAGTGAGTCACATCATGCAGCATCGAGAAGAAGATCCTTTTTTACAATAAGAAACAAAAGAATATGGCTATTGAAAATCAAAATCCAATGTTTGAGGTACCCTTATCACCATCAAAAGCACAAGCACAAAAACATCAAGGTTACTTCCTAATTGCTAATTTGTTCTTAGTTGATACTTTGTCCTTAGATGATAAAAATCTATCTCAATTCAGTTTCTTCTTCTTCTTCTTCTTCTTTTTTTAATTGATAATTTATGTTTTTTTTATCCCAACCATGTTTCTTCGTGTGCTTTTTTTTTAATTGATAATTTTTTTTTGGTTCAAATCTAATGTTTTTAAACTAGAATTTGAAGTTACTATTGAACTTGAGTTGAAGAGAAGGAAAATTTCACAGATTTGAAAGACTTTGACATCATTTTGGCTAAAAATTATATTGACAGAAAAGATAGAGCCGTATGCAAACATTGTGGCACTACCCATATAGCTCCACCCTCTTGTATGAGACAAAAAATTTGAAAGAGTATCTTTTGAAATGTCCTGAGAGTATGCTTCTAGCAATCCTTTACAAATGTTGATTGACAATTCTGGAAAATTGAGTGAACAAAAGCTAGATTTAGAATGTATAAGGAGTTGATGGCATTGATTATTATTCACCAAGCATATCCTTTTTCTTGGGCTGAGCACGAGCATGTTAGAAAACTTCTTTGCATACTTAAATGTTGAAGCAAAAGAAATTTGTAGGAACACTCTGAAGAATTATTGCTTGAAAATACACAAAAGGGAGAAAGATAGGATAAAGAAATGTTTGCAAAATTTTTAGGGCAGAATTTGTTTGACTTGTGATATGTAGACTTTAGCAATAACTCAAGGTTATCTTTGTCTCACTGCTCATTATATAAATGAGAATTGAATTTTGCAAAGTGGGATTTTGAGCCTTTTTCATGTCCCCCCACATACATCTAGGATTTTGTATGATACTGTTTTTGATTGCTTCAAAGGTGGGGTACTTAGAATAAAATATTTTCTATCACTTCAGATAATGTAAGGAGTAATGACAATATGCAAAATCTTTTGTGCAATACCCAGAATTTGGAATATCTATTACCTTGCAATGAGGATTTTTCCCATGTTCGTTGTTGTGCTTATGTGTTAAATTTGATTGTCCAAGAAGGTCTAAAAGTGATTGATGAGAGTGCTAAAAGTTAAGGGAAGAAAGATAAGTTTTCAAGATTGTGCAAAGCATGTGGGTTGTAATATGAGTAAAGGCTTGTGGTTAGATTGCCCAACTAGATGGAATTCTACTCACACAATGCTGGAAAGGGCACTTTTATATTGACAAGCCTTTATTAACTTTGCATTAGAGAATAGGAATTATGTTTGGTCCTTGGAACCTAATGAATGGATTAGAGTGGAATGTATTTGTCAACTTTTGGAACCATTTAGTGAGAAAACCACTCTTTTTTCTAGTTCCCAAAATCCAAGAGCAAACTTGTATTTCCAACATGTTTGGGCTATTGAATTGACTTTCTGAGCAAAGATGGAAGTCCTGATCCATGTGTGAGGGCAATGGCAAAAAATATGAAGATTAAATTTGATAAGTATTGGGATTGCTATAGTTTGGTGCTTGCTTTTGCTATAATTCTTGATCCTCAATTCAAATTGGATTATGTAAAGTATTGTTTCATGAAAATTGGATGAGACAACATATCTGACAAAGTATGAGAATGTCAAAAATTGTTTGGAAAGCCTTTAAAATGAATATTAACACAATGAGGACAAGGCTGTTGAAGCTACAAGAAATGCCTCTCATGGTGCTGTCAATTTTCCTTCTTGTTGGAAAAGTGACTATTTGATCAATTTGTTTATTTGGTTTTAAGAATATCATATTCTGATGTTTTCAAAAATTCTTGTGCTATTTTTTCATGGTGAAATATGGTTTTTGTAGCTACAACAGATTCTTGATAAGGATGGATGCGGAAGGATGAGAAAATTCAAACTTAATGTAGAAAGGAAAATAAGATGGCCTTTGCTAAAGTTTAGAGATAGTCTAACACTTGAGAATGGAGAAGCTTTGATAACAACTTGGAGTTGGTTAACTGGAGGTAATGTACATTCTTTATTTTTATTCTATTTCATATATATATATATAATGTATGTATATTTATATATATTTTTCTAATATTCACTATGTTGATTGCATTTAATTTCTTAATAACATGAACTAGTTGATGCAATTGGGGTTCTAGAAGAAGATGGAATGACAAGGATTGGGGTTTCAATTTGATGTTAGCATTGACATAACCATAAGACTTGCAAATCAAAGAGGATTTAGTTCTTGACTTTGTTAATAGGCAACAGGGCTGTAGTTTTTGTATAATGCCTTTTTCAATATTGAATAGTACTAAATATTGACATATATTTTGGTTTTGCCTTTTGAACTCTAATCCTTCTTGTCTGTTCTTCTCATAAAGGTTAATGCTTTTATGAATTTTAAATATTGTATAAGCATTATATTTTTGACATGTATTTTGTTCCACAATGTAATAAGTAGTTTTGATCCTTCTTGCCCTCTTCTTTTCATGAGATTGGAATGAAAATTGAATCATGAAATGAAAATTAGAGTTAATATTTGTCTAATGGATTTTTTTACCAAATAGGTAATTAATGTTAGACTTTATTAAAGGAAAATAGAGAAAATATTAAAAAATTTTAATTTTAATTTTAATTTTTTTAAAAGTTAGATTCATCCTACACAATCCAAGACTTATGTGAGTGGATCATGGACCTATCTCTTGAATTTGACATCTGAAATAACCTAACTAAAAAATACAAAATCTAATACGACCCAATTTAAACCTACTCAATTCGACTTATTTGTCAAGTCTGAAGAGTGTCTAAAAGAAAAGTCTTTTAGCGTCCTTAGCATTTCTCTTTCTATTTCTTGTTTTAACAAATTATAAATCAGCTCATCTGTATACATCCCAAGGTCTAAAACACAAGTAGCAAATATGTTACAATTGACCACTAATAGATTTGATTTTGAATTCAAAGCTAATGCGGACAGTTCTGACAAAGAACAAAACTAACATTCAGGCAATCAATTTGGGATCAATTATTTCTCTCAGAATCTCAAACCCAAACATTTTCCAGGTTCAACTCAAGCAACTTCAAAAATCAACCAACCTGCATATATATATATATATAAAGGCCAATAAACAAAGAGTAAAAGCCAACTCTCAATTTTAGTTTTTCAATCTTAAGATTTTGTACAGTATTCCTTCTTCAATTTTTTTATATATTTTTTTCGAAATCCTTCAATTATGAAAATACTTTATTTTAGCCCTTCGATTCGGTTGTTAAAATTTATTTACATATACATATATAGTTTCTCAATTTATAATATATACATAATTTTCGTCTCTTAATATATGTAGACAAACTTAACATTTAAATATACATATTTTTAATTTCATATTTTTTATACAATCACTTACAAATTTAAAAACCAAATATATATATACATATATGTAAAACTAAATTTATGGATTAACTGAGAGAACGAGCTAAAACAAAGTTGCATTTTTTAGTGCTGTAAAAGATGTATAAAAAGTTGAGTAACACGAAAAACTGTACAAAACGACTAGAAATAGAAGTGCATTTTTCAGTGGACTAAAAAATGGATAAAAAAATTGAGTAACACGAAAACTGTACAAAACAAGATGAGGAATCAAAATTGACATTTAACGAAACCAGATTTATTTGTTACCTGACTCCTCTTTCTTGCTACGTGATCTGCATTCCCAAGGTTTCGTTTTCTGGTGGTCTTTGATCTTCCGGCTGATCCCTCCAGGTTTTTAATCGGCTTCAAATCAGATCCTGCTAGCTTGCTCGAGCTTGGTCTTTACCATGCGATGGCCGTTTGGCCTTCGTCTAAGCTCTTACCTTCGAGTTCCTCTCCTTTATGTTTTCTCTGATTTTCACCGCTTGCGGCTAAGGTAGAGGGTGGCTGAAGAGGTGGACCAGCAAAGAAGAAGAAAGGAGCCGAGAAGAGGACGCAGATGGGAACGGCAGCCCTTTGGGGCGTTTACTGTTGCAGAGGGTCAGATCAGTTTGGGTGGCGGATGGTCCGTAAGAGAAGAGATGTCTGAGAGAGGAAAAGAGGATGACGGAGAAGAGAGACTCTCCGGTTTTGGGGTTGTCGAAGGGGTGATGGGGGGTCTGCGGCTGACCGGCCCTGCCCTGCCCTGCCCTGCCCTCCTGTGTGCGGCCACCCGGCCCGCCCAGAATCAAAGGATTTCAGCAAGAGCAGTGCTAGGGATACTGCCCCTTAGCACTCGCTTGGACATTTTCCCATTTAAAAGATGCCACGTGGCGAGAAAGTTGAAAGGTTACGGATAACCGAGTAAAGCCGATTTCTGATCTTTTCAAAAAAAGAAATAAATAGTTTCTTTTTATGGCTCTCTTTTGTTTCTCTTTCTTTCGCTGAGGGCCTTTTTTTTTTTTTTTTGGGTTAGAGTACGAATTTATTAAGAAAATTTTATTGAAAAAGTAATTTAAAAAATATTACATGGTAAAAGTTAAAAAATATTATATAAAAAATAATTA
>BPVZ01000010.1:2246377-2261782 GCA_020521535.1 Rubroshorea leprosula
TGAGTTAGTAATTGGGAGATTGGTGATAGCCATTGAATGCGAGTATCTCTTAGCGTTTGCTCATTTGTAGTATATATTTATTCTTGCAGGTTCCTCTTTTCTTTCTTTTTAGCTTAGGCTATAGCTCAGTCACGGCACGGGAACCTTAAAATAAAGAAAAATAGGAAGAAAAATGAAAAATAAATAAATATAATATATAGTATAACTCAATTTATAAATATAAATATATATCCTAAACACTTAAAATTAATAATACAAATAAGTTCAGACAACTAATGCATAAAGCATATTTAACCTATAAAGCATATTTAACTCATAAAGCATATTTAATTGGTTCAACAATGACATACTTTTTATAATTTTTAAAATATGATAAATTAAATTTGACATTTTAAAATGATTCATATTTTTTTTTACTTTGAATGTTCCTATCAAGTTTTCCTATGAGCTACTACATGTATATATTCATTTTTTTTGCCCAAGTGTTTGAGACTTTGAGTATATAATTATGGAAAGAAGATTTCAAGAGAAAAAAAAAAATTAAGAAAAACAACTTAAATTGAAATCAAAATCCTTACATTCTTTCTTAAAAAAATAAAGTTTAAAATGTAAAAAATATCAGTAAAAATAAAAAATAAAAAAGAGTAAAAGGTAAATATATTCAATTTAAATAGATATTTTAACATATTGACATATAATAATTAGTAAGAATAATAGCTAAAACCACTCAATATTTTCCTTGACACCATCCTTGTATTGCCTATATATTTTCGAACATACAAAACATTGTCTTGCCATTCATATATGTAACTTGCAAAAACCTCACCAACAATGCCTCTTACATCAAACAGAATAAAAAATTTTCAATAGCCTCTATAAAAAGATATTGCCCACCAACTTTTACAAAACAATGAAATTGAATGAGCTTAAAATCATGTAGTAATTTTAAAAGCAATAATTTAAATGTTTCACAATGAAAATGTAGTAGACATAAATAAAAACAATGCGTGTTAGTTAAATATAATGATAAAATAATAGATAAAAAATGTGCCTAATATTGCTTCTCCTAAAAAAGATCGTGTCAAAATTCCAATAATAGCATCTAAAGATTTAGCATCATTTGTGGTTGCATCAATGAGCTGAGCTTCTGTTGCTTCTTCAAGTTTATCACCTTTCTTAGTTGCAAAAAGTATATAGATTTTGGGATGTTGTTACCATGGTGAAAATCAAAGAATGCAATGAATTTTTGAATTTAAACTACCAATACAAATTTTTTTTTTCTTTCTTCCCTACAAGCTTGATTTTGATCGAGTTTACCTTTCTTTTTCTTCCCATCCCCTTTCTTCTTTGTCTTCGTACTCAAAGCTAACTAAGGTTTGATTTCTGAATCATTTATTATCTTGGTTGGTTGCAGCTCCTGTAGAGAGTGTGATGTGATCCAATTTGATCCATTTGGCATTAGTAAGACTATGAATTTTATATGAGCAATGGAATCACTTGAAAAATTACAAAAGAAAATGAGTCAACTCAATAGATAAAACACTTGAAAAATACATATGGTAAAAGAAAAAGAGAAATTAAAAATACAACAATAGAACTCCACTTTTACCTTTAATGAGAGATATCAACTTCCAGCTGATAGAGCTGTATCGGTGGACGGGGCGACTTTTATAGTCAACGCAGCTATCAACGACATCATCTAGAAGTGGAGTTCTAGTGTTCAGTGAGTTAATTAGTAATTGGGAGATTGGTGATAGCCATTGAATGGGAGTATCACTTCGCATATGTTTTATTTGTAGTATTTATTTATTTTTGCTGGTTTCGTTTTTTAGTTTAAATTGTAAAATTAGGGTTAAATTGGGAGAGAAGAGAGTTTAATGTAAGAATAACTTTCAATTTATTTGTTTAAATAGTTTGTTACAAGTTAAATTATTTTACTTTATTTTTATTGTACTACTTCTAATTATTTTTGAACATTTTTGCTTTTTCATTCAAGTGGTTTGTTTAATGACAAATTATTATTTTTATTTTTTTACATAAACAACATATTTGGTATAGTGGCAAAAGTTTCTGTATCCAGGATATAGTGAGAAATAAATAGTAATAATAAGTAGTGGGTAATAATAGTAGTAATAAATTATTGATAATAATTAGTGAATAATGAATAATAATATTGAATTATTGGTAACAATTAATAAATATGGAATAATAGATTGTTTGAGGACTCTTTTCAGTACTTAAGTTTTTTATTTGTATATTTTTTTATTATTTTAAAATTATATAAAATATTAATTAAAATAAATATCAATATATTTTATACCCAGCCCTAATAAAAAAAAATGTTCACTCCTAGAATCATATGTGCAAAAAGGGGAAACCATTTTCCTATTTGAGCTTAATTGCATCTAGATCCAATTTAAAATCATACAAAAATCCGATCCATACACAAAATTAACCCATGCCCTTTCCTTAAAATTAGTTTTTTTTTAATATGTGGCTTGTTAAGTAAATAAATAATTAATATATTTTTTATCATTAAATTATATAAAAAATAAATTTTAATTTTAATTTTAATAATAAATTAATTAGATTAAGACATATAAAATTAATATTAAAATAAATATTAATTTTTTATTACTTTATATAAATTAATAATTAAAATATATATTAAATACACTCTACCCACCGAATAAAAAAATTCCTTTGAAGATATCCCAGCAACATAAAAAGTAACCAGGAGAGGGTCGGTTTGACTCGAGCCAAAAAAAGTCTTCTTCTCCTCCTAGCTTCTTTCCAGCCTCCCTGATTTCCATCTTACAACCATCTTTGCCGATCATCACTCTCATCACCATCACCATCACCAATCACCAAACAGCCACAATAAAAGATTAAAAAAAAAAAAAAAAAAAAAGGAGAGAGGTTTCCCTTTCTGGAACCGGTTCTGCACTTTCTCTCGGACCCCGTTCTTTGCTCGTCCGTTCCTCATGCTCCGTTAGCCCCGTTCCTGAGCAGATGGGCCGACATCCAGCAAAGAAGAGGAAGCTTCGCGGAAGGATGGGTTGAAGGAAGACTTGTGCAACAAACAGAGGAGGAGAAAAAAAAGGAAAAACTTTCTTGGTGTGTTGGAGGAATTTCGGAACAGCAGCTGGAAAGAAAAGGAGGAACACGTTTGGAGAGCAGTGGCCTGGCTGGAGATTTGTTTCTGGCTTGGGGTTCCTGTCGAGGGAGTTCATCGTTTGCTGTTCGGTTTTGGGAGTCGAATCTTTGGAAATTTGCACTGCAGTTACACTGTAGCTTGGTAAGTGCTTTTGCTGGAAATGAGAGACAGCCGAACAAGATCCTATTTCCCCTTTTTATTTGTTGGTTAGATTTGATCTATTTTTACCTTTTGTTTCCGGAGTCAAACAGATCCCGCTTAGAATAGTTTAATCACTAAAAAATAAAAAATAAGAAATATATAATAAATTAATAAATTAATTATGATAATTAATTTAATATATAATTAATAAAATTAATTAATTTAATTAATTTAATTAGAATAAATTAATTATATTTATTAATCTTAATTAATCTTAAATTAATCATTCAATTAAATTAGTTATTATAATTAATTAATTTAAAATTGTTTACTTTTCTTAATTAAGTCAAAATTGTCTTTTATTCTTATTTTAATTTTATCCAAAACTTTTCTGTGATTAAGCAATTTAGTCTAGAAGTTTTAAATAATTTCAAATTAGTCCTTTCGATTTCAAATTTGACACCCAATCAGTCCCTTAACTTTTCATTTGTTGCCATTGTGCATTCATGTTCTTGATTTTGTTCATTTCAGTCCAAAAGTTTTAAAATGATGCAATTTTGTCTATTCATTTTTTAAGCTTGCTTATTAAGACCTAAAAAAAAAAAAGTTGAATTAAAACCCAATTTTAAAGTCTGCAACTGTGTTTTATATGAAAGATTTTTATATAAAAGATTGTGAGGAGTACGTATGCTCTTTCTTACATTTAATCAAACCCCCAAATCTCAATATTTGTGTAGACATGTTTTAGGTAACTTGTCTCACCTTATAATTTAGATGAGTAGTGACTCTATTTTTATACATTTTACACTTAATTTTTCATCATTTTTCATAATTTTGAAATTTTAAATGATTGTCAACAGTTATAAAAGGGGAAGACCTATGCTTCTATTCCATCATTATCTGTTCGGAGCTAAGGGCCTGTTTGGTGTGGATTATTGGAGCTTCAGCTTTTGGACACTATTCATGTCTCATGCATTTAAATTTCCCTCTCAAAAACTTACACTTTTAAATATTTTTTTAACCTCAAAAAGCTCTTAAACAGTAAAAGCTCAAAAGTTTCAAATCCAAACTTTTCATAAACTCTCTTTTTACTTACTTTTCACTTACTTTTTCACTTTTCTAAAAGCTAAAGCTCTATTTTCCCTCCAATAAAAATTTAAACTTATCACTCATAACAGTACTAAAAAAGCTAAAGCTCCTACCAGCCACACCAAACAGGCTCTAAATTAACAAGGCTTTACATATTTTGGTAAGTTTTTCCCTATTGCATTATTTTACATCATGATTCAACATTTCTAGAAAAAGAACTATACTTGTTAATCATAAGCTCTAGCATAGGCTCAAAAGCAATTTTGAGATTTCAAAAACTTTGATTATTATTGGAGTAGTGGCATAAAAGCTGTGATGTTGTTATCACAAAACAGCAAAATGGTGCAGTAAAAAGCTACATTTATGGGGCAAAATGTGCAACAATAAAGCTGCTTCAATGGACGAAAGAAAATGCAGCAATTGATGCATTATGGAAGGAAATGAAATGCAAATGCAAATGGAGGCTACAAATTAATTAACAAAACTGAAACATTAATGTGATAGTTTTCAATGTACTTTTTTATGTTAGTTTATGCATTGCAATCCTCGATTTAAATGTTACAATAGATTTTGTAGAAAATATATAACCATAGGGAAGGTAGGTGAAAAATACTATTTTTATGTTGAATTTTCTGCTATAAATGGGCAAACATGTTAATGGAAATATGAGAGAGTTGGAAAGCAAATTCTCCTTCCTTTTTGGGTTGGGTGAATGTCCTGCACCCTTCCTTGGTTATGTAAAATTCATGTTCCAAGTTCTGCTCTGCTTACTCTCCTCCAAGTCCTCTCTCAACCCTTTCTTCTTACCTCAAATATCTAACAATTATGAGTTAAATTAAGTTTTAAACCTTTTGCTCTATATAGATAATCAAACTAACTTATTAATTTCCCATGAAAAAAATTAAGTTTTTCTAATTTGCTTCTTTTCCTTTGCTAAAAGGTAAAGAAGATATTGGAGATTAGATTGGATCAACAATTACTGTATAAAGTTGCACGAGGCAATATTAGCCGTGAACACTTGGAAAAAGAATTGGAAAATGTCCAAGACCCAATTGGACGTCCATTACTGGACATTGTTGATCAATTGACCCCCGGTGGGAACTCACTCCTTCGTGCAGCTGCACGCTCTGGTAGAAAAGACATAACTAAATATCTGGCTGAAAAGTTTCCCCACCTCATTTTTCAAACAAATTATGCTGGTGATACTGTACTTCATTCTGCTGCTAAAGCTGGAAAGGCAGAGACGATCGAAGTTCTTCTCCAATTTTATACTAATCCCACATCAAGCTTGACAGACGGTGTTCCCCTGCTGAGGATGAAGAACGTAGAAGGAAACACTGCTCTGCATAAGGTTGTGATCCAGTACAACTTTGCTGCCAACTATGACAAAAGGGAGAGTTACTGTGCTGTCATAGCAAGGATGGTTTCTATAGACCCTCAACTAGCGTACATTGCTGACAAAGAGGGAAAATCTCCCTTATGCTTGGTTGTTGAAACCACTGATTTGAAGATTGTTCAGTGTCTCTTGGAATATCCTCTGCTTGTAGTTGCGGATTGCCAACAACTACCCGAAGGAAAGTCTCCGGTGCATGCTGCCATTAAGTTGAAGTTAAAGAATAATGGTAAATTACACATCTTTTATTTGCTAGTTTATGTATTTTAAATAAATTCTTCTTTGACAAATTAAAAATTTTTTTTAAGAGAAAAATTTGAATTTAAAAGTGTCATAGGAGAGTTAAGACCACTAAATGGCCCCAGTAAATAAAATCGACCTCTATACTAAAAGATACAAATTTGCTTTTATAAAATCTGCTTTTGGCTTGTCATATTTTTTTTTCTTTTTGTACATATATAAAATGATATAACTAACTTTTACAAATAATATTTAATGCCATGCACGGTTTTGTGATGCTTTTTATTTTATTACATAAGATTGTTCATGTAGCATTTTCCTTAATGTTGCCATTTATTTCAGATCTGTTGAGTTAAATGCTACATAGAAGGCCAAAGTTAATAGACTCAACAAATGGGAACGGGTGAAAAGCACTGCATTGTGCAGCATCCATAGGTAACATGGGAGCAATAGAGTTCCTATTACAAAATTATCCTCAAACAATTAACCAAGGGGACAATGAGGGTCACTATGCTCTTCATGTTGCTTGTGAAAGCGGTTATGTCATTTAACAAATTGTTCAACCAGTGGTCAGATACATCAGAATACCTTCACAACAAATGCCAAAATGTTCTTCACATTGCGGCCAAGAACGGTAAAGACTATATGGTGAGGCACATAGTTAAAGATAAAAAATTTGGGTCTCAACTTGTAAATGCCAAAGACTTTGAGGGAAATACACCCTTGCACTTGGCAGCCATGCATGGTCATTCTTTAGTTGTGGGTACTCTGCTATTGACTGGGAAATGTGACTCCCAAATTTTGAATCAAGAAGGCTTCACAGCCTATGAAGTTGCTAAGCAGCGAGCTGGAGACCCAATGGATCTAGAACACAAATGGTATCTTATTAATTAGTTTTTATTTTTATGTTTTTGGGTTAAGCATCTGTTTATTTCGTTTAAAAGCAAACCATCTATGTAGAGACCATAGGAAATTTATGAAAAGTTAATTTTCCTAAGTGCAAAAATCAAACCACTTAGGGTGGGTTTGGAATTTGATGATGTTTCAAATATCACCATCCATTTACACTTTACACAGTTGACATATAAAATCCGTTTTTAATTTAGGATTTGTTGTGATGTTTATATGATAGTACTATTTGTATTTTTGGTAATATCTTATATGTGTACTTATTGAATGCAATCTTTCTTAATACATATAGGGGCAACGAAATATACAGAGCAATAAGCAGGGCAATCTGCAAACCAATGAGCAACAAATGTGCAGCGTGAAGATGTCTCTTCAAAGAATACAAAACGACCAGATTCAACTGACTCGGTAAGATTAGTTAATTATGAGAAAGTTCTTTATTCAAAAGATGATTATTTCATGATAAAATATCGATGAAATAACTATTCTATGAAACCAAATATGACCTTATATTATGGTTGATCGTTAGAGTGCATGGTGGTAAATAAAAGCATATATATCTTAAATCTCACATGATTCTTTACAGGTCAAATTTCTTTAAAAAACGTGTTCATTGTTGCGCATACAGATGATGGCATTGTCTATATTGTTTTTATTACAACTATTCAAAATCTTATGTGGTCATCATTAGCAACATCGGATGAAAAGGTTGCATCATGAAATGAAAATAAAGAGAGCAAATAAGGAGGATATCAAGGACAGGATCAATGCTCTTATTGTGGTTGCAACACTTATTGCTGGTACAGCCTTTCAAGCTGCTGTCCAAATGCCTGAAAATGGCGATGATAGGGGTAAAAGCTCTAAAACCAGTAATGGGCTCCTAACCCCAGCCCAGCCCCAGCCCGAACCACATTTCCCCCATCCACCAGGTTTAAACGTTTCATTGTTGATCAATTAGACTTAACACACTCACAAATATTCACCTTCTTCATCTCTTTATCTATGAACCTCTCCATTTTCACTGCCATCACCTTATGTTGGGTCCAACTTCTTGATGTCAATTTTTCTGCTTTCTTCGTTTGGCAAGCATCAAGTTTGGTAGGGATATCCCTGAACTTCGTTTGCATTGCTTTCAGGTTCACAATGTTGATAAGAATTAAGGAATTTGGTCTTAATTACACCACTGTCATGATTGTCTTGGAATCCTTGTTTATTCTTGTGCTGACAATGTTCACAAGTCCGCTATTCATCCCTTTTAGACTCAAGTATCTGTTTGTCCGAGGTCTCTATGTCATTTTCTTCGTTGGTTACTTCATTGTTCATAGACTCTTGGATTGTTGTCTCTACCGATTACAGAAAGCCTAGCATAGCCCTTCATGTCACTTCCACAAGCTATATATGGAAATATATGTTGTTAATATATAATGATTTTAAAAACAACTTGTTGGTATGAGTGAGAGGAGCTTGGTTCCCTTAAGTAAGATCTCGAGTTCAAGTATTGTGAATAAAAAAACAAACGCTAGGAGAGCTTCCTCTTATATGGGGTCTGACCTGATTCAATTTCGAATTAATTAGGACATAATGTGGTTTCTAGATACCAAGAGGTTAGTATAAAAAATATATATATATATATATAGTGGTTTTTTGTGCAAAACTACATGAGAATGCTGCATTGTTGATATGGCAGGAACATTTATTCCTCCTTTTGAAAGAGATGAAGCAGAAGCTCCACTGCACGGATGTATTTCATTGTGGTGGAAAGTAGAAGCTTCACTTTCTAGAGGTTTGATTTTGCAGTTTTAGAGTTCTTATGAGATGTTGTGATTTTTCTTTCTATAACATGGGTGTTCAAACCTTGGTTCCATTAATCTCATAGGATGTAGTTATGCTTGGAGTACTGTTCTATGATGGTGTGTTAGTTTTTTGCTATAAAATGTGCTTAATTGTTATGTTGAATGGTTGTTAAATTGTAGAGGTTTTGAGTTGGTCTTAGTTTGGTTTTCAAAGTAGATGTTGATGTTGTTATGTGAAATTTTCTTATATTTGTGAGTAGCATTCTCATTGATTGGGCTAGATTTTTGGGCCACTCTTTTCATTTCTTTGGCAAAAACCTAAACAATCAATGCATCACTAGGATTGCCCAACTAAAAATGCAAAGAGCACTTAATTACCACGAGACACTGAATAATAACATAGCAAATTAATAATGCTCCTATAATGAAGTTTTACCCTCATTCAACTTGTGCTTTTCTTAAATTTGTATCCAATATATATATATATATTTGCAAAGATTGATATATGTTTTGTTTCAATATATTTCACAATACACTTATTAAGAATTATTATTTTCAAATTTAAATTTAAAGTGAAAAAAATTTTAATTACAAAATTTAATAATTGAATCAATAAGTGTTAGTATGTTAAATGGAAGGTCCCAATTACCATTCTATTTTTTTACTTCAAATTTATCCCCAATTTCATTGCTGCTCTTTGATATTTTTGAGGTAAACAAAATTTTTTTCCTACTTTAATACTGTGGTTATACATTCTTCTTCTTTTAAAAAAAAATTATCTTTATTTTTTTTATCTAATTCTTAAAAGTAATATAGGTAAACACAAAAATTGTTTCCTAATCTTAATGTTAGAAAAAAAAAATACAACAATTATTTTGAGGATGATGGAATATAATTTTTATTGTAAGAAACACTAATTACTTTATTCATTCCAAAATAATTGTTATTTTTTTATTTTAAATTAATTTTATATTTTAATCCTGTTATTATCCTTTTACTTCAATTAATTCTACAATAAAAAGTCAATTAATATCTTTTAACTATCCCAAAATAATTTATATTGTTTTTTATTTTTTTTTTAAATTAAAGATTTATAGCCAATTTATGTGTTTACTTATTTTATCCTTAAAAAAAATGATAAGAAGAAATAACTCTTGATAGGATAATAATTAAAGTAAAAGGATAAAAAAAGGGTTATAGTAGGGAAAAAAAATATTTGTCTACATTGAAAAATAAAGAAATGACAATTAATTTGAGACAAAATTTTTAAAAAAATGATAATTATTTTAGAACAGAAAAAATAACGATATGTTTGGCTTAAGAGGAAAGGGAAAGGAGGGGTGACAATTCCTTTATTGGTTAGTGAAAATTTTGAAGGGTAAGGGAGGGAACAAAGTCTTTAATTTATCTTTTGTTTTTAACTATTTTACCTATCCAAATGAGGGAAAGGCAAGGAAATGGAATGATGTTGCATCCTTTTATTCTCCTCTTTTCCCCTTCCCTCTCTTTTCTTTTATTTCCTTCAAACCAAACATACAATAAATGAATATTCTTAGAAGAATAGAAAAGATTGGTACACCCTTCAACTTGACAAACTTTTCCACACTTGCTTGGTTTAGCTATTAAATATAATAGAAGTATAGCTAATTTAATTAATTTTTGTATTTCATATGCATGATTGTATTTTTAAGTTTGTTTGTTTTTAAATTTCATACAAAAAAAATTATTTTTTAATAAATTCAGTATATAGTGTGTTGAATTAAAGAGTGTACCCAATCACTGTCCTAGAGAAAGTTCTTATTTTACAATTTGAACTATACTAAATTACAAAATAACAACAATTGGATAAGAATAAGAACAACACCATATCAAGAGAAAAGCAAAGGAAAGAAACAATCTAAAACGTAGCACCGCATTTTGAAAGGCCTTCCATCTCTAAAGTGAATACATTAATACCCCCTACCTTAAAGATGCCCAATATAATTTTTGCTTAAATGATAACAACTAATGAAGAAATGAATTAATACATAAGCAAATTGCTTTACTTTGTTTTTACTTTTTGTAGGTTTTGTTTGACAACACTTCTCGATACTTTATCTTTTTGTTTTTATGCCTTTTTACTATTTTAAAAATATATAAAATGTTAATTAAAATAGATATTAAATATATAAAATATATTTTATATACTTTTAGGGTTTTTTTTAATCAAAAAATCCAAATAGAAGATATATTATTAAGGAATATAACATATACTCCAAAACAAAAGTACAAACCTAAAACTAAGTTTCAAATACAATCACTTTACAAATAAATAAATTAGTATAATACTGCTTAATGTGACCTAAAAATAAAAAATAAAACCAAACCATGACTCTTTTTAGCACTTTTTAACTTTTCAAAAACTTTTGTGGTGTTAAACAATGGCTTTCATACAGTCCATAGGCCTTGATATCCAATTTTGTCAAGAGAACACACTAGTATTTTAGCCGTAAAAAAGATTATGTCTATATAGACTCCAACAATGACTCCTCAAACATCATATTTGCCTCGAACACCTTCATATTCCTTCAATACCAATGAACCAAACAACCAAAAAAATGAGTGTCACTAAATCCTTCATTCGTTCACCACTTATGCCATGCAATACATAATGCTCTGCCAACCCAAATATATCATTTGGCAAGACACTCTACAAATCCCTCCACCCCAAAACTTCATCCACACTAACCACATCCCTTTACACTAACAAAAGATATGATAAAGCTACTCCACTCCCTTATTACATAACCCACAACCAACATCCCCACCCAAGAAAACAAACCCTCTTTTGCATAAATTCTCCTCTGTTGGCAACATATTCAAAATAATCTCCATCCAAAAACACTCAATTTAGAAGGAACATGCTTACACCAAATAATCCTACACCATTTCTTATAAAGAATACAATTTTTAGGTGTTAAAAAGTTATAGGTAGTCTTCACAAAATATAAACCATCACCGCTATGAAGCCACCTCCAAGAATCAACGTTATCGGTCCTTACCTTTACCACATTAAACAACTCCCTAATTTGCTCTTCCTCACCACTAGCCCTTCCTACATTTTGACCTCCATTTGCAGCCCTATACCCAATTCCCACTACTCCAAAAATCCATATCCTTCACCAACCCCTCCTTTTCTGTTGTTAATATGAACAACTGCAGAAATAAATTTTTTAAAGGTTTATCACCCACCTACTTATCACCCAAAAAATCCACACAATTTTCATCCCCGACCTTCCATTTAAAGTCCTTAATTAATATTAAACCCGACCTTTTAGACCCTTTACCAACACTCATGATATGCTTTGACACTTGAGACATATTCAAAGATCCAAATGAAATAATATCTGCCTCCTTCCTACCACCATAATAATTCTCCCAAATCACTCTCTTTCATAAACCCTTTATCCCATCACCTAATCTAAACCACCATTTACCCAATAAAGTCCAATTCCTCCTCTCTAAATCAACCACCCCCAATCCCCCTTCTTCTTTCCATACAAATATAATCCCAATTGATCCATGCAATCTTCTTCTACAAGTTTGCCCCACCAAAAGAAATTCCTTTGAATTTTAATCATCTCAACAAGTACATATTAAGAAATTTTAAATAAATACGTAACAAATATACTATTAAAATGTTAAAAGATTAAAAACTTACAAATGTGGTTACATGGTAGCATTGTCAAACTAAGCCATACTTATATTATCAAACTAGAAGGCTCTAGAACCTAAATGGTTCATTTAGAAAAAGAAGGCATGTGCTAACCCAACTCACAACACAAGATCAAAGTATCATACAACCCATAAAGGCCCATACCAAAAAAAATAGACTTTTAACAAGTACACTAATTAAGATGCTTTAATCAATAATTCAAAACAAGTAGAATTATAGTCAATATAAAAAAGAAAATTAATCTCTTCAATCTTTTTTTAGTTGTCCTAAAAATTCAATTTGATATAAATTAACTTGATAATTTTACTTATATAGCAAACTAATGATAATTAAAAAGTTTTTTTGTGATCTCTATATATAATTTTTTTTTTTTGATCAAGGGCAATTTTGAGATAGGAGAAAGGGATTGAACCTAGCCCAAAAGGCTGGGGACACACATTATTGACCAATTGACCTGAAAGGTCAGGTGTGTCTTTATAAAAAATTATTTAGTCAAACTTTATACAAAAATCAAATAAGGATAATTAAATCAAATATAAGAGTGCCATAATTAAGGAAAAAGCTATACGCACAAGACACAATGTTTATTATATAGTATATTGTATACAACAAGCCATGATGGTGATGTGATATGTATAACTAACTCTTTTTATTCAAGTATTCATTTGTAATATTATATTCATTATTCATTTAATGTTATACCATATTATGTAATGCACAAGATAATGTGACATATCGATCCCCATGTCTCAACCTAATGGTCATGACCCTTTGTTAGGTGGGGATCTCCTCTCGTGGGTTGCGTCTTCAAACCCCATGGATGACGTTTCTCCCTCCCCAAATTGCCCTGTACAGAAAAAAAAAAAAAAAAAGAAGAAAAAAAAGAAAAGAAAAGAAAGATAACGTGACATATCTAGAAAGACATATCTAGAAAGTCCATGGTGTTGGTAGAATATATGGATTCACATGGAATCTTTTCCTATGGTAGTTGCTTTAACAACCCTAACCCTCATTCTTAATGAAACATGATTGAAGAATAAACATGACATCGTGCATGCTTATGTTTAATTACAATATGTAGATTACGCCGTTAGAAGATGGTACCATTAATTGCTTCGGTTTTCGCTGTATGAGCCCTCGTTGCTACTAAGCTGATTCGCAAATAATGCTGTAAATTGTCGAGTTAGAGTTGGACTCATAAACTTGAGTTTTACAATGGTACCAAAAACAAGCAATATATAATCCAAGTTCACAAACTTTGTGTGGGAACACGAGTTTCAATAGAGTGTATTTGAATTTGGGTGTCTAAATTCAAATACACCATTTGTTTTTACAATTTAAGGGTGTGATTGAATTTATACAAAATGCGTGTATTTTAAGTCATGCATTTCAATTTCAAAGGCAAAAAATGCATGTATTTAAAAACATTCTCTTACCCATAGATTCACAATGTACTTCAACATCTGTCTTTGTTTTCTCCCTTTTTTCTCCTTTGGAATACCATAATTTGAATTTTATCTTTCTGAAAGGCAATGGTTTCTTATAGTTCTATGCTCAAAGAAGGCTTCTCACCCAGCTTCGGGCTTCTGACTCCATCTCTATGATGCTGCTATTCACGATTGGTTTTGTTAGTTATGCTTTCTTTTTTCAGGGATAATGATTTCTAGTAGTCATTCTTTGCTAAGGGTTTTTATTTTTTTGGCCTAGTATGACAAGTCGGTTGAAAAGGAATGCCTGTAAGTGTTCGTTAAAATGCTCACAAGAAGCAAAAAATGGTTGGCCAAGGAGAAACAATGGAGTACGTAGTATGTTTACTATAAATGGCCTGCTAACTGTTTGTTAGAATGTCTGAATGAATTGGATTAGTAAAATTCAATTTCAAATTCATGATATTTATCCTTCTCCTTCTCCTTTCTTTTAGGTTCTAATGAACAACAACAATTACTAACTGACCATGTCCTATTGGTGGACAAACTCAATTTCAATAAGCAAAACATACAAACCCTTGATTGAAAGAATCACTACATCTCAATTAATTTCAACAGTCTGACTTAAAAATCCCATAATGATGAGAATCTAACCGTGAATTTAGGGCACAAAATTACAAATTATATATTCAAATGAAAAAGGGCAGTGTTTTTAGATAAGAAAAACAATAATAATAAGACTCATGTGAGTGAGTTCTCTTTGAAAATTTTCAATATTGTCCCAATATGTGGGTGTATTTATACATACATATATATACTGATATTGAAAATGCATCAAAATTAAAATATTCTTTCGAAAATTGAGTGGACAAGCGAAGCCACGGTTGAAAATTTTGAATAGACCAAATGGGCACGTGAGGCTTAAGCATGGAAACAAAGGAGCGCTTTGATAAAAATTCTCTTTGGAGGTATGCAGGGATATCCTGCATTGTATATAGCAAATCATACAAATTATCCAAACTTAAAATGATTTCTTGGTACCTAAACATAAACTGTTGTTAGAAATCATTCCCCAAACTTGATGTAGGTACCAGTACATCATCCCTTAACTTTTTTATTTTAGATAAAGTGGAATGCTCAGTGCATTTAGTGTAAGTAATATATTTTAAATTTGAGTAATAGGCATGCAGATGAAATAAGTTAAAGAATGAAAAAAAATTATCTTATATTGTATAATTCAAAATAAAAAAAAAAGTAAATAAAAGAAAAAGTTGTTGGTGTTGGTGATGAACTGATGATATTAGGAATTCTTGTAGTAAACTCAGTTTGATTTGGTAGTATTTTCATGTTTTTAGTCATTTTTAGTTCGTTTTGCCGACTAATGCATATTTAAGGAGATACTCCCCCCCTTTCTAAAATAATAGTCATTTTTTGATTTTGAGTTTGTTCCACATTAATTGTTATTTTTTTATTTTTAAAGATAAAAAAATATTTTTTTCTCAATTTTAACTCTATTATTATCTATTTATTTTAATTAATTA
>BPVZ01000010.1:2263308-2278748 GCA_020521535.1 Rubroshorea leprosula
ATGATTATTCAACATTTTTTTAAACAAAACAAATATATTACAACCACATATTTAAGGGACAAGAAATTAATGTTAGTGGTTAAGCTTGTAGCTATAACCAAATTACTATACCACTAAGTCTTTACTACTGGACCACAAACGCGGTTCATGGAGAAATTGAAAGGAGAGGGATGGAAAAGAGGAAGAAGAGGACTGATTGGTAATTTTGAACCTTAAATTGGCCACATCACAAAAAATGAAGAAAAGTTTGCCATATCATCTCTAGGTCAACTAAGAAGCGGCACCACATCATCTTTAGTCAACGGAGCAATAGAGAGTCGAACGAAAAGATAATTTTTTTATGTCATCCTTAACAGAAGGGATCATCTGCAGGTCTTGACTACTAGAGGGGTTGATTTTCACTACTTCTTAGTTAGGGGGTTAATTGGCCACAACACTTATAGTAGAGGGGCTGAATTTCACCTTTTCACCTTTGCGTGATTTCACAAACTTATCTAAAATGCTTGGAGTAGAGCTCACTTCGCTAGATGCCAATGCAATTCACGTTCATTATTTAACATGTAAAGGGAAAATATAAGAAGGTCCATTAATCTATACATGGAATTCCTTTTACACTAAATTATAGCTCAAAATACATAGTGAAGTTTCTTTTACCACTCTTAATTAAAAAAAAAAAAATCAAAGGAATATCAGAAACTACCCTCAATATTGAAACTCAGACAATTGCAATTTAATTTATGTGTGGCTTCAAAATCAGATATTACCATGGTCATTCTGCATCAATCCCATGCTCATGGAGAAGTAAGGAATATGGAACAAGGGCCATGTATAAATCTTGCTTTTTTGGGTTTTCCACACTTGGTTCTTTCGCTTTCCATCAAGGAATTACTTCTCCTAGTGACTTGAAGTAAGCTTCACTTCACTGTGGATGCCATTTGTACTTGTTATAAAAGGGGAAGACTTGTGCTTCTATTCCATCATTATCTGTTCGCAGCTAAATTAACAAGGCTTTACATATTTTGGTAAGTTTTTCCCTATTGCATTATATATCTTACATCATGATTCAACATTTCTCCAAAAAAAATCTATCTAGTTAATCATAAGCTCTAGCATAGGCTCAAAAGCAATTTTGAGAATTCAAAAACTTTGATTATGAGTTAAATTAAGTTTTAAACCTTTTGCTATATATAGCTAACCTAATTAACTTATTAATTTTCCATGCAAAAATTAAGTTTTTCTAATTTTGCTTCTTTTCCTTTGCTAAAAGGCAAAGGAGATGGTGGAGATTAGAGTGGATCAACGATCGCTATATGAAGTTGTACAAAGCATTATTAGCCACGAAGACTTCGAAATAGAATTGAAAAAGGTCCAAGACTCAACTGGATGTCCATTACTGGACATTGTTGACCAATTGAGCCCCGGTGGGAACTCACTCCTTCATGCAACTGCACGCTCTGGTAGCCAAGACATAACCAAATATCTGGCTCAAAAGTTTCCCCACCTAATTCTTCGGACAAACTATGTTGGTGATACTGCACTTCATTCCGCTGCTAAAGCTGGAAAGGCAGAGACAACTGAAGTTCTTCTCCGATTTTGTACTAATCCCACATCAAGCTTGACAGACGGTGTTCCCCTACCGAGGATGAAGAACCTGGAAGGAAACACTGCTCTACACGAGGCTGTGATCCAGTACAAATTTGCTGCCAACAATGATGAAAGGGAGAGTTACCATGCTGTGGTAGCAAGGATGATTTCTTCAGACCCTGGACTAGCTTACATTGCTAACAAAGAGGGAAAATCTCCCCTATGCTTGGCTGTTGAAACCACCAATTTGAAGATTGTTCAGTGTCTGTTGGAATATCCTTCGCCTGTAGCTGCAGATTATCAACAACTACCCGAAGGAAAGTCTCCAGTGCATGCTGCCATTAAGTTGAACTTTAAGAATAATGGTAAATTTTACACAACTTTTATTTGCTCATTTATGTATTTTAAATAAATTCTTCTTTCACAAATTTAAAATTTTGTTTAAGAAAAAATTTGAATTTAAAAGTGTCGTATGAGTTAGAACCACCAAACAGCTCCGATAAATAAAATCTTCTTCTATACTAAAAGATACAAATTTGCTTTTAAGAAATCTACATTTGGCTTGTCATATTTTTTCTTTTCATAGATATATAAAATGATATAACTAACTTTTACAAATAATATTTGATGCCATGCACAGTTTTGTGATGCTTTTTAGTTTATCACATAAGATTGTTCTGTGGCATTTTCCTAAATGTTGCCATGTATTTCAGATATGTTGAGTGAAATGCTACACAGAAGACCAAAGTTAATAGACTCAACAAATGGGAACGGGCGAAAAGCGCTACATTGTGCAGCATCCGTAGGTAACATGAGAGCAATTGAGTTCCTGTTACAAAATTATCCTCAAGCAATTAACGCAAGGGACAATGAGGGTCACCATGCTCTTCACGTTGCCTGTGAAAGTGGTTATGTCAAAGCATTTAATAAGTTGTTCAGCTCGTGGCCAGATACATCAGAATACCTCAACAACAAATGCCAAAATGTTCTTCACATTGCGGCCAAGAACGGCCAAGACTATATGGTGAGGCGCATAGTCAAAGATCAAAAACTTGGGCCTAAACTTGTAAATGCCAAAGACATTGAGGGAAACACACCCTTGCACTTAGCAGCCATGCATGGTCATTCTCTAGTTGTGGGTACTCTATTGTTGACTAGGAAATGCAACTCCCAAATTTTGAATCAAGAAGGCTTGACAGCCTATGAAGTTGCTAAGGAGCGAGCTGGGGACCCAGTGGACTTTGGAAGACAAAGGGTATCTTATTAATTAGTTTTTATTTTTATGTTTTGTGTTAAGCATCTGTTTATTTCATTTAAAAACAAACCATCTACATAGAGACCATAGGAATTTATGAAAAGTTAATTTTCCTAAGAGCAAAGATCAAAGCACTTAGGTAGGGTTTGAAATTTGAAGATGTTTCAAGTGTCACCATCCATTTACACTTTACGTAGTTGACATATAAAATCCATTTTAAATTTAGGATTTGTTGTGATGTTATATGATCTTACTATATGTATTTTTGGTAATATCTTATATGTGTACTTATTGAATGCGATCTTTCTTAATATAGGGGCAACGAAATATGCAAACCAATGACCAAACAAATGTGCAGCATGAAGATGTCTCTTCAAAGAATAAAAAACGACCCGATTCAACTGACTCGGTAAGATTAGTTAATTATGAGAAAGTTCTTTGTTCAAAAGATTATTATATCATGATGAAATATCGACGAAATAACTATTTTATGAAACCAAACATAACCTTATATTATGGTTGATCATCAGAGTGCATGGTGGTAAATAAAGGCTTATATATCTTAAATCTCACATGATTCTTAGCAAGCCAAATTTCTTAAGAAAACTTGTTCATTGTTGCTCGTACAGATGATGGCATTGTCTATATTGTTTTTATTACACGTATTCAAAATCTTATGTGGTCGTCGTCAGCAACATCGAATGAAAAGGTTGCGTCATGAAATGAAAATAAAGAGAGCAAATAAGGAGGATATCAAGGATAGGATCAATGCTCTTCTTGTGGTGGCAGCACTTATCGCTGGTATAGCCTTTCAAGCTGCTGTTCAAATGCCCGAAAGTGGTGATGATAAGGGCAAAAGCTCTAAAACCGGCAATGGGCTCCTAGCCTCAGCCTCAGCCCCAACCACATCCCCCGCACCCACTTGGTTTAAACGTTTCATTGCTGATCAATTAGAGTTAACATACTTACAAATATTCACCTTTTTCGACTCTTTATCTATGAACCTATCCGTTTTCGCTGCCATCACCTTATGTTGGGTCCAACTTGTTGATGTCAATTTTTCTGCTTTCTTTGTTTGGCAAGCGTCAATTTTGGTGGGGGCATCCCTATACTCCATTTGCATTGCTTTTGGGTTCGCTGTGTTGATAGGAATTAAGGAAAAATTTGGTCCTACTTACGCTATTGTCATGATTGTCGTGGAAGCCTTGTCTATTCTTGTGCTGACAGTGTTCACAAGTCCGCTATTCATCCCTTTTGGACTCAAGTATCTATTTGTCCGAGGTCTCTATGCTGCTTTCTTCATTGGTTACTTCATCGTTCATAGACTCTTGGACTGTTGTTTCTGTCGAGTACGGAAAGCCTAGCATGGTACTCCATATCACTTCCACAAGTTATAAGTGGATATATATGTTGTCAATGTCTAATGATTTTTTGTGCAAAACTACATATGAGAATGCAGTATTGTTGATATGGCAGGAACACGTATGCCTCCTCTTGAAAGAGATGAAGCAGAAGCTCCACCGCATGTATATACTTTGTTGTTGTGGAAAAGTAGATGCCTCACTTTCTATAGGATTAATTTTTTTGTTTTAGAGTTCTTGTGAGATATTCTTGTGATTTTTTTTTTTTTTAAATAGAACATATATAGTTATTGAAACCTTGGTTCAATTAATCTCATAGAATGTAGTTGTGCTTAGTGTACTGTTCTTTGATGGTGTGTTCGTTTTTTTTTTTGCTATGAGATGTGTTTAATTGTTATGTTGAGTGGTTGTTGAATTGTTGGGTTTTGAGTTGGTCTTAGTTTGGTTTTCAAAGCAAATGGTGATATTGTTATATGAAATTTTATTATATTTGTGAGTAGCACTGTCATTGATTAGGCTATATTTTTGGCCACTCATTTCAGTTCTTGGGCAAAAACCTAAACTATCAATGCATCAATGGGATTACCCAGCTAAAAATGCAAAGAGCACTTAATTACCACATAAAGCATTGAACAGTAAGGTCACAAATGGGATATGGCTCCTATAATGAAGTTTTACCCTCATTCAGCTTTTGCTTTTCTTAAATTTGTATTCAATATTTATATTTTTATAAGAAATAATTAATATGCTCTTTAATTCGACACATTTTTTGATATTTGCTTAGTTCAAACATGAAAACATAACATAAATAAAGTTGATTTAGTTGGTTTATGCATTGTATACACATGACTGTATCTTTAACTTAGTCTGTCTCTAATTTCATACAAAAGAATAATAATTCTTAATGAATATATTATATAGTATATTAAATTAAAGAGTGTGCCAATTAATGTTTTATTTTATAACTAAAATACTCATATAAATTTAGAAAATTAAGCCCCGGTCTAAATTAGTTTTAAGTTTTAGTTTTTAATTTTTAGTTTTTATATTTAGTAAATATTACTCCCTCCATTACATTTTCTTTTAATTGTTCTAATCTAAAACCGCATAAATAATTTTTTGGGGTAAATATTGAATTAATCCGCAACCTTTATCATATATACTAGCTAGGAAAATAATTGTTGTACTTTTTGGTTCAAAATACTTTCCAACACCTATCTAGTTTACCCATTAAAATATAATATAAGTATATTTAATTTAGTTAATTCTTATATTTTATATGCATAACTGTATTTTTAAATTTGTTTATTTTTAATTTCAAACTAACAAATAATAATTTTTTAATAAATATTATGTAATATATTGAAATAGAAGATATATCAATCTTTGTCCTACTAGATATCTTCCCAACGTTTCATTTAAACAAAAAATGGTTCCAATCTTTTCTAAATCTCCAAGTTTAATCATATCATTAGTGACTTCCACGAAGTCCCAAACAGAAGTCCTAGCTAAAATTTTGTGGGACCGAGGTACCTTAAAATTGCAACTTATTTATTTTTTGGAAAATGATTGGGAGTTTAACATATTTTCTAATATTGAAATCGTTTCAAATATTAAAATATAATATAAGTATAATTAATTTAGTCAATTCTTATATATTATATACATGATTGCATCTTTAAATTGATTTACCTATAATTTTCAAGCAAAAAATTAATGATCTTTTGATGAGTATTTTGTTTAATATATTGAACTAAAATATATACTAGTCACTGTCATATTTTTTTACTTTGAATTTGCCCCCAATTTAATTGTTACTCTTTTCATATTTTTAAGGTAAACAATATTTTTTTCTTATTTTAATGCTATAATTATCCACCTACTCTAATTATTCTTCCTACAAAAAACATTATCTTCTATCTAATTTTTAAAAGTAATGTAGATAAACACAAAAATTGTTTCCTGATGTTAATATGGGAAAAAAAATAAAAGAAATACAACAATTATTTTGAGGTAAATGGAATAAAATTTTTATGGTAAGAAACAATAATTACTCAATTTGTTCCAAAATAACTACTACTTTTTTTTACTTTAAATTGGTTCTAAATTAGTCACCGTTTCATCATTTTTTTTAAGGCAGAGAAAACTATTTTTTTTCATATTTTAACCATATTATTGTCCATTTACTTTAATTAATCATATTATGAAAGTCACTCAATATCTTTCAGCTGTCCCAAGATAATTATTATTTTTTTATTTTTTCTCCAAATTAAGAATTTGGAAACAATTTATGTATTTACTTATATTATCCTAAAAAAGAATAAATGATAGAAAAAGACTTTTTTTGATAGAATAATAATTAAAGTAGAAAGATAAATATAGGGTAATAGTAGGGAAAGAAATATATATTTGTCTATATTGAAAAATGAAAAATCGACAATTTAATTTCAAAGAAAATTTTAAAATAAAAAATAACAATTATTTTGGAATAAATGGAGCAATAACATGTTTGGCTTGAGAGGAGGGGAGGGGAGGGGAGGGAGCCTTTAATTTATTTTTGTTTTTAACTCTTGTACTTATCAAGCAGAGGGGAAGGGAGGAAATGGAAGAATGTTGCATCCTTTCATTCCCCTCACCTCCCCTCCCCTTACTTTGATTCCTCTCAAACCAAATATATTGTAAATGAATATTCTTAATAGAATAGAAAATGATTGGTATATATTTTAGTTTGACAAATTTTCCACACCTACTCAACTTAAATATTAAAATATAATATAAATACATATAATCAATTTAGCCAATTCTTATATCTTATATACATAATTACATTTTTTAAATTTATCTATTTTTAATTTCATAACAAAAAAATAACAATTTTTCAATAAATGTATTATGTAGTGTATTTGAATTGAAGAGTGTACTCAAGCAATATCTTTAAAAAATTCTTACTTTGTAATTCAAACTATGCTAAATCAAAAAATAACAACAATTGCATAAGAAGAACAACACCATATCATGA
Source organism: Rubroshorea leprosula (assembly GCA_020521535.1). Lineage (NCBI taxonomy): Eukaryota > Viridiplantae > Streptophyta > Magnoliopsida > Malvales > Dipterocarpaceae > Rubroshorea > Rubroshorea leprosula. The sequence continues at coordinate 2,270,528 of BPVZ01000010.1, forward strand.
GAAAAGTAAAGAAAAGGAAGGAAACAACCTAAAACATGGCACTACACTTTGAAAGGCCTTTCCACCTCTAATTGGTGAATACATGAATACATGAATTAATCCATAAGTAAAATGCTTTGGATAATAATTGGTACACATTTTAGTTCAACACACTTTACAATATATTTACTAAAAAATTAATATTCTCAAATTTGAATTAAAATTAAAAAAATTATAAATTATAAATTTTAATAATTGAACCAATAAGTGTTGTGAGGTATATTGAATAAAAAATATACCAATCATTTTCTAATTACTTTATTTTGTCTTTACTTTTATACTTACATTTACATTATCAAACTCCAAGGCTCCTTAAACCTAAATGGTTCATTTAGGAAAAGAAGGCATGCATGTGCTAACCAACTCACAACGCAAGATCAAAGTCCCACACAACCCGTAAAGGCCAATGACAAGAAAAATAGACTTTAAATAATACATTAATTAAGATGCTTTGATCAATAATTCAAAGAGGAGTGCTACGGGCACGCACCTCCTGCACTCTGCCAACACTTCCACTTTGATTGGGCCACGTTATTCTGGTTTGTAAGTGGTTGCACTGTGAAGCCTGAAACAAGCTTAGGTGGCCCAATGAAAAGGAAAGTGTTGGCCGGAGAGTGCAAGAGGCGAGTGCCCCTAGCACTGCTCTAATTCAAAACAAGTAGAACTAGTCAATATCAAAATGAAAATTAATCTCTTCAATCTTTTTTAGTTATCCTAATCATTCAATTTGATATAAATTAACTTGATAATTTTATTTATATGGTAAACCAATGATAATTTAAATGTTTTTTGATCTCTATATATAAAATTATTTAATCAAACTCTATACGAAATTAAATTAGGATAACTAAATCAAATATAAAAGAGTACTATAATTAAGGAAAAAGTTATAGGCACAAGATACAATGTTTATTATAGAATATGTGGTATACAACAAGACTTGATAGTGATATGGTATGTATAATTAACTTCTTTTATTCAAGTATTTACTTATAATATTTGATGCATTCATTCATTCAATGTTATATCATATTGCATAATATACAAGATAACGTGACATACCTAGAAAGTCCATGGTGTCGGCAGAATATATGGATTCACATGGAATCTTTTCCTATGGTAGTTGCTTTAACAACCCTAACCTTCATTCTTTGTCAAACATGATTGAAGAATAAACATGACATCGTGGATATGTTTATGTTTTATTATAATATGTAGATTACGCCTTTTAGAAGATGGTACCGTTAATTGCTTCGGTTTCCTCTGCATGTGCCCTCATTGGCTGCTAAGTTGGTTTGTAAATATTGCTGCAAATTATCGAGTTTGAGTGGGACTCATACTCTTTCATTTATTTTCTTATCTTACTTATATGACATACGACTTAAATTCATGATCTTTTAATTTTAATAAAAAAAATTATCATTAAACTATTTAAATTGTTTACATCTTCCATTTCTTTAGGTTCTAATGAAAAACAACAATTGCCAACTAACCATGCACTATTAGTAGGCAGACTCAATTTCAATAAGCAAACCATACAAACCCTTTATTGAAACAATCACTACTACTCAATTAATTTCATTAATCTGACTTAAAATCCCAATAATGATGAGAATCGAACCGTGATTTTAGAGCACAAAATTACAAAATTATATATTCAAATAAAAAAGGACGGCGTTTTAGATAAGAAAAAAATAATAATAAGACCCATGTGAGTGAGTTCTCTTTGAAAATTTTCCAGTATTTTCCCAATGTGTGGGTATATAATACTGATATGAACATGCATCAAAATTGAAATATTCTTTGAAAATTGAATGGACAAACGGAGCCATCGTTGAAAATTTTGAATAGACCAAATGGGAACATGTGAGGCTTAAGCACGGAAACAAATTAAGGAGCGCTTTGATAAAAATTCTCTTTGGAGGTATGCAGGGATATCCTGCATTGTATATAGGCAAATCATACAAATCAGTATCCAAACTTAAAATGATTTCTTAGTACCTGAACATAAACTGTTGTGAGAAATCAATCCCCAAACTTGATGCAGGTACCGGTGTATCATCCCTAAACTTTTTGATTTTAGATAAAGAGGAATGCTTAGTGCATTCAGTGGAAGTAACAAATTTTAAATTTAAATAATAGATATGTGGATGAAATGAGTTAAAGAACAAGAGAAAGTTACCTCACATTATATCTTAAAATAAAAAAAAATTAAATAAATAAAAGAAAATGTTGTTGGTGATGAATTGATGATATTAGTAATTCTTGTAGTAAACTCAGTTTTCATAAATGTTTTCATAAATGCACCCTGATAAAGCGATTATCTCGTATTCTATAACTACAAAAAATTAGTAAGGCTCCCTAGCCTGTTCTTGTTGTAAAAATAATGATTAATTTATTGGGTGGTCCACGAATATGAACAGGTAAGGCAAATAGATTTTCAATTCCCTTCTTCACAAGGGGCTACCAATAATTTCTCTCCAAGTGCAATTTTTTTATATTTTTCAATTTAAATATCATTTCTTTGTTAGAAAATGAGAACAACACATTCATTTTTATTTTATAAAAACCATGTTTCTCTAAATAAAGATCAAGGCACATGGTGTGAATGTGGCCTTATGGTCTGCAGAATCTTTTCCTATAGAAGCTAAAGTATAGGAGAGGGTTTTTTTTTTATCTTAAATTACACAATAAAAGATAATTCTCTATTTTCTCTTATTTCGCTATAGTGTATACCATGTAACTTAAATTCATAATCTTTTACTTCCAACAAAAAAAGATTGTTACTAAATAGGGATAATAATTTCCCCCGATCGTTGCAGGGCCCTATTGAGATTCCCACCATGGGCATGGGGCAATGAGGATCCCCATTCCTTGTAAGGAACAAGGACAGGGGCTTGTAAGGAACAAGGACAGGGGCAAAATCTATCCCCATCAAAAATCCACATACAAATCTCATCCCTATCATTCATAGGAGCAGAGATAGCGAGGGACTCCCCAGCCTCGAAGGACCCATTGCCACCCCATTACTATACTATTTGAGTCATTAATATATGTAGTTATATATAATGAACAAATAATTAAAGTTCATTGAGTATTTGATTGGATAAGTCTTGTCTTTTTTTTTTTCTTTTTTTTTTACTAAGAAGGTTAAGAATTAATGATTCGTGGACAAGCTGTCTGCACCAACATGGCCAAAGGTGGCGAAATTTGACCCACAAAGTTTCTCAAATTCATTTATGTATGAACAAAGTCTCTCTTCTTTTTTTTTTTTTAAAGCTAAGTGCTTTTATAAAAAAGTTTGATATAATATTGAATTACAAAATCAAGACTATTGAATAAGAGATAACTCATAATATTAAGAAGTTTATCCTTCTTTAATATTGAGAGTTGTGTAACCTAAAATACTCTATACTACATAACTCTTTCTTGTTTGTAAAAATAGAAAATGAGTTTAGTTGAAATCTTGGGAGAGTGAACATACGGCTTTAATTAGGGCAAATAATTGAATTTAGCCATACACGTGCGAAGATGATGCAAAATTGAAACAGAATTCTCTCAAATCTTTGCAGTGCAAACAACTTTAGGGAAAAAGCATGTACATTATATACATAAAGGCAGTTTCTTGTATGCCCCTAACTTATATTGACACTTTAATTTGTAACGCGGTAGAATGATCTGGTCATGTAGATGCTCTGAATATATTTCTTGGATTAATAGATAAAACCAAAAATAAAAAATTCAGTTCTAGTACAATTAAAAACACCAAAACATCAGCCTAAGATTTTTCTTTTCTTTTTCTTTTTTTTTCAGTCGTCAACGGCATAAGATTAGAAAAGAAAATAATACACTTATACTTTGTTTGGGAACATGAATTTCACATAATGTATTTGAATTTAAACGCTTTAAATTCAATATCACTGTTTATTTTCACTTAATTAAAATGTAGTTACATTTAAGTAAAATACATGTATTTTATTTTACCTAGAGTATTTGAAAGACTTAAAATGCATGTATTTCAAATTCATCCTTAAACCCATGGATTTCAATTTCAAACCCTGCATTTTCTCCGCACCTCAACAACGATGAAGCCTCCATTGTAACTTCCGCTCATCGTCGACTCTGCCGCTGCTCTCGCACCTTCTTGTCATTGGCAACCCAATTTTGTAGATCTTGAATTAGAAGGCAGAAATGGTCGTAAAAGCTTGGATAGTGAAAATGGGTAACCAAGTAAGCGCCACTCTGAAGCATGCACTTCTTCTTGAACATTCTTCGAAGAAGAAGAACCCCAATAAGCAGCACGAGACCATTGGCATCCTCTCTTTCGAGGTCGCCAATGTCATGTCCAAAACGTGCACCTTTATAAGTCTCTAACCGATTCCAAGATCTCAAAGCTCAAGAATGAGATCTTGAAGTCAAAGGGTGTCTGTAATTTGGTTTCCTCTGATGAAAATTATCTTATGGAGCTTGTTTTGGCTGAGAAGCGGGAAGAACTGAACAGGGTAGCAAGCGTGGTGTCTATGTTGGGTAAGAAGTGCTGTGAACTTGCTTTGCAGGGGTTTGAGCATGTGTATGGGGATATTGTAAATGGCGTTATTGATGTGAGGGAGTTGGGGTTCTTGGTGAAAGACATGGAGGGTATGGTGAGGAAGATGCAGAGGTATGTGAATTGTACCACGAATTTGTACAATAAAATGGATGTCTTGAATGAGCTAGAGCAAGCCACCAAGAAGTTTCAGCATAATCAGCATGAGGAGTGCCATAGGGCTTTTGAACAGAAATTGGTTTGGCCGAAGCAGGATGTGAGGCATTTGAAGGAAATTTCGCTTTGGAGCCAAACTTTTGATAAGATTGTAGTGGCAAGTGTTGAGGTTTTAATGGTCCAATGCCCAGAATCAAACCAATCAGCAACACAATCAAACACCCAAGAACAGAATAAGCAAACAAAGTAAAATAAAGAGGACACCAGAATTTTTTACGTGGAAAACCCAAATGGGAAAAACCAAGAGGCACTTACCCAGATGAAAAATCAATCCACTACTGAAAATGGATTACAATTTTCAGATCACAATCCGAATCTCTCAAATTTCTAACATCAACAAGGGAGATTTTCTCTCAACCTCACTCTGTTTTTCTACACTACTTTCCCACTCTATTTTTGCGCTCTCACCAATCTGCACTCTTTTAAATTTTAAACAAGAGTTAAAATAGGGAGCTTTTGGATACAAGAGTAGTAAAACTATCCTATCAAGGACTAACATGTCAACATATCCAAAGTTGGAGGAGTCCACTTTGCTTTTCCCATTTTCTTCAAGAATTGGAAATGTCCGTGTTGGGATCCACTGTTCATCTTCAAAACCAAACCTTCCAAGTTTTTGCCATGTGCATGCACTCAAGGTGCACCTCCATTGTTGAGCCACCCAACTTGGGAGGGCTAGCTCAACAATCTCCCCCGCCCGAGCTAGTTGGGGGGCTCCACCAAGCCAGCTTGTGATCTACAAAACTCAAATTTGCTTCTCACCAAGGACTTGGTCATCATATTCGAGCTATTGTCATCCGTGTGAACTTTCTCAACATCAAGCACCTTTTCTTCAATTGCATCACGTATCCAATGATACCTCAAATCAACATGCTTGGTTCTGGAATGGAACTATGGGTTCTTTCTCAAGTAAATTGCACTTTGATTATCACAAAACAGCACAAATCTCTCTTGCTTAAGACCCAATTCTTCAAAAAATGTCTTCATCCATACAATCTCCTTTCCTGCTTCAGAAAGAGCTATATACTCAGCTTCTGTAGTGGATAATGAAACACTTTTCTGCAGTTTTGACTTCCATGAAATTGCTCCCCCTACATAAAGCATCAAGTATCTTGAAGTGGACTTTCTAGAGTCCAAATCTCCACCCAAATCAGCATCACTATAGCCATTAAGTAAAGATTCATGCTCACCATAACATAAGCACATGTGAGATGTACCTCTAAGATACCTGAAAATCCACTTAACTGCTGCCCAATGTTGCTTGCCAGGATTGGATAAAAATCTGCTCACTACCCCCACTACGTGAGCTATATCTGACCTTGTGCATACCATAGCATACATTAGACTACCAATTGCAGAAGCATAGGGCACATTCTTCATGTATTCTGCTTCCTCCTTGCTTGCAGGACACAGCTCTGTGATAAGTTTGAAATGGCTAGCAAGTGGAGTGCCCACAGGTTTTGCTTTGCTCATGTTGAACCTATTAAGCACCTTTTCAATATATTTTTCTTGTGACAACCACAGCTTCTTGTTCTTTCTATCTCAAAAAATTTTCAGTCCAAGAATTTGCTTTGCTGGACCCAAATCCTTCATAGAAAAGGACTTGCTCAAGTCAATCTTCAAGGCTACAATTTTCTTTGTGTCATGGCCAACAATTAGCATGTCATCCACATAAAGCAAAAGTATCAAGAAATCACCATCTGGATACCTCTTTACATAAACACAATGATCAGATTCTGTTCTAGTGAATTTATGCTCCCCCATAAAAGAGTCAAATTTACGATACCATTGCCTCGGAGCTTGTTTGAGACCATACAAGCTTTTCTTCAATTTACAAACCAGATTCTTCTTGCCTTGCACCTCAAAGCCCTCTGGTTGCTTCATATAAATCTCCTCCTCAAGATCACCATGGAGAAAAGCTGTCTTAACATCTAGCTGTTCAATTTCTAAATTCAAGCTAGCTGCCAAAGCCAAAATAGCTCGAATAGATGGCATTTTTACTACTGGTGAGAAAATCTCATCATAATCAATGTCCTTTTGTTGTCCAAAGCCCTTCACCACTAATCTAGCTTTTAACCTTGGATTGGGATTGTTCACTTTAGACTTTACTCTGAAAACCCACTTGTTGTTAAGAGTCTTTTTGTCCTTTGGAAGCTCTACCAGCTTATAAGTCCCATTCTCTTGCAAAGAACTCATTTCTTCTTGCATTGCCATCGACCATTCCTTCTTGTTTTCACTCTCCATAGCTTCATAATAAGTTTCTGGCTCTCCCCCGTCAGTCAAGAGCACATACTCATCAGTGGAGTACTTCCGAGATGGTTGATGAAGTCTAGTGGACCTCCTAACTTGAGGTTGCTGTGGTGGTTGCACTTGCTCTTCTCGATGTCTTTCTTCTTCAACAAAATGTTCAACAACAGGCCCTTGAACTTGCTGCTCATCTACTTCACTGTGATCATCATTCATAACACTCGGTTTAGGTGTTGGAGTACAATAATCACTGTCTGGTATTTCTTGAGTATGCTCGCTGTCATCTTGCTTCTTTGAGTCTTCAACCGTCTCATTCTCAATGAACACCACATCTTTGGTTCTCATTAATTTTCTGTTTTTCAAGTCCCATAATCTGTAGCCATACTCTTCATCACCATATCCCAAGAACATGCACTATTTTGTCTTTGCATCAAGCTTTGCTCTCTCCTCTTTTGGAACATGCACATATGCCCTGCAGCCAAATACCCTCAAGTGCTTGTAGGATACTTCTTTGCCTGACCAAATCTTCTCCGGAACATCACCATTTAAAACAATAGAAGGGGATCGATTTATCAAGTACACTGCAGTCTTCAAAGCCTCACCCCAAAAGGACTTTGGCAATTTAGCATGAGAGAGCATATAGACAATTCTATCACATATTGTTCTATTCATCCTTTCAGCAACTCCATTATGTTGTGGAGTTCTAGGAGTGGTCTTCTCGAGCTTAATTCCTTGTTCTCTACAATAGCGCTCAAACTGTCCACTGTATTCACCACCATTATCAGACCTGATGCACTTTAATTTCCTCCCAGTTTCTCTTTCTGTCATTACCTGAAATTCTTTAAATTTTTCCAGCACCTGATCTTTACTAGACAAGGGATAAGCCCACAATTTTCTAGAAAAATCATCCACAAAAGTCACAAAATATGTAGCACCACCTAGACTTTTATCTTTCATGAAGCAAACATCAGTATGAACCAAATCAAGTGCATATTTTCTTCTAGACAAGGGTAAAGTGTGAAAAGAAACTCTATGATGCTTGCCAGCTAAACAATCAGCACAGGTTTTAGAAAGATTACCTGTAAAGCCAGGTAGGAGTTCCTTTTTGCTAAGGATTTGAAGTCCCTTCTCACTCAAGTGCCCAAGTCTCTTGTGCCATAACTCAATAGCATCAGC
>BPVZ01000010.1:2297425-2310209 GCA_020521535.1 Rubroshorea leprosula
ATGTTCATTGACTAGCGTTTAATTGAATTATGTGTGTTACTTGGGATTAATGTTCATAGACTAACTAGCGTTGTTACGGAAAAAATCTCTCCAGCACATGAACAACTCTTATTTATTTGCAATTCACATTTCCTCCATGTATGCCACTACACATTTTTTTTGTTTGTACTAATTCTCGATATTCAAAAATCACATTAAATTCTGATTAATTTGAAGTTAAGTTCGATCGAACCTTATAATTTATTTTTTCATTTACAAGACTCAAATTCAAAATTTTATTTAAAAAAATTCAAAATTTTATTTAAAAAAATCAATCAAATTTCTTCCATTCACATTATCAGATCATTGATATACAACTACATATTACACACTTTGTTTCCAGTGCATCCTTATAATATGGGGAGTTGGGGACTGTGACCTATTTTTTGATTCCCTTGATTGTACCAGATCTACAATGTATAGCTAAAAAACAGTATAAGGTATGCTTCCAACATTAACAGTATGGCTAACAGTCTAAATTAAACATTGTGGTTTCTCTATTTGGTTATCAACTCATAGAATCACCTCGATTCTAGATATACCTGAGGGGAGTCAGCCTCTCAGGCAAGAAGCTTCATTATCCAATTCTTACACGTTGAAATAGAATCCCTTCTGTTTCTACTCCCACACCAAATCAAAAGAAATGAACAATTTTTTTTCTCCTTGTTGAATGGACATTACCATGCTTCAGTTATGAATTGTGAGCTAGATGCTCAGCATCTCCAGTTTCTATTTTGCTTCCCTGCAGTTTAGGTTGATCTTGGAATAGCAACTCAACCTGCTCTAATGACTTTCCTTTAGTCTCCGGAACAAGGGTGTGAACGAAGAAAACAGAAAGAGCTGACAACGCCGAGAAAATGAAGAATGTTCCACCAAATGTAATTTTCCGTGAGAGTGAGAGGAAAGACATAGAAACAAAGCCACTGCACACTCTATTAACCACAGATCCAAGAGCAGATGCTTGAGCGCGCAGCCTCAAGGGGTAGATTTCCGATGACAGAACTCCACAAATAGGTCCCATTCCCACAGAAAAGAGAGCTACATTCCCACAAACACATAAAACAGCCAATGCAATTCCAAGCTGCCCTTTTCCCAGTAAAGCAAGGCTAAAGCCCAAAGTAGACAGACAGATGGTCATTCCTATTGTGCTTACATAGAGCAAGGGTTTTCTCCCAAGTTTGTCAATGAGAAAAGTAGCAACCAATATAAAGGCAGTTTTTGCAACACCCATTGCAACAGTCGCAGCAAGAAGGTTGGAGTTGTTCTTAAAGCCAGCAACCTTGAAAATTTCAGGGCTATAATACACAATTGCATCGGACCCTGTGATCTGTTGGAAAAAATGGATTCCAAGTCCGGTGACCAGCATCATCCGAACAGAAGGGGCAGGCATTAACAGCTCATTCCAAACAGCTTTGTCTTCATGCTTATCTGCATTACCAATTCCATAAGCTAGTTGTATTTCAGCAAGTCTTTCTTCCACTGTTTCATCATTTTCATTTGTTTTTAGCAGCACTGATCTTGCTTCTTCAACTCGGTTTTGCATCACCAACCACCTTGGTGACTCAGGGATGATGAAAAGTGCAATTCCTATGAAGACTGAAGGGAAAATCCCCACAGCTAGCATTATCCTCCAGTTTATGTGCACTGAAAGATCAGAAAACATGTAATTTGAGAAATAACCGAGCAAGATTCCTAAATTTATGAAAATCTCTGGAAAAGAGGTGAGAAAGCCTCTCACAGCACTTGGTGATATCTCTGCAATATACACGGGAGCAATCATAGCTCCCAAACCTATGCCAACCCCACACAAGAGCCTTCCTACCATCAATATTTCAAAGGAAGGTGCAACTGTCATTGTGGCTGCACCAATTTGGAAAACAATAGCAGCTAAGGCCATTGTCCACTTTCTACCAATTAAATCTGCTGTTTTTCCACCAATTAAACTGCCCACAAGAGAAACAATGCTCAAAATCCCAACAAGAACTTCTTGCTGTACCTCAGTTATCCTCAAATCCTCCTGTATGAATATGATTGCCCCACTCATCACTCCTATATCTGCAGATTAAATGGCTAAGTTGCTCAGCTTCACAGTGATTTAATTAATAAATTCATTTTTAACCATTAGATCCAAGGGTTGATTCAGAAAATTTACGGAACTGAAAGATAGATTACAAAGCTCTCCTGTCTCAGCACTCTTTTTGCTGAATATGAAAATTTTCTCCACTGACCTCAAGTGGTACAGTTCAGGAGAAAATATCAAATGGGAAAACTACTAAAGAAGAGTGGAAATCTCATTTAAACAATAACAAGAACAGATTAAAACATTTCAAGGAATTCAAATTAACTGATCTTTTCTTGCTAAATTTAGAATTAGGAAACAAAAAAGTCACTATCAATTCCGTACTGCCATAGAGAAAACAAAGCAGCCTTCAAGCACCAAAACACTAAAGCAAGCAGATCATGTGGAAATCAATAGTAACAAAAGAAGCTATTACGAATATTTCTGTTAACAACTTCTATAGAGCAAATGAGCGATGAAGCCGAAAGTGGCGAAGTGCTAAGTGAAGGGTTGACTTTGTTTGGTGAAAAGGCTTGCTATCCACCTTGCTGACCAAGGTTGGGTTCCTATGGAGATGGATGGATTGCCTAATGCTGACTTGGATAATTTGTTGACTGCATAGGTGTTACAACAAAAAGAGAGATAGAGCTTACCATAGCCAAGAAGAACATGATTCAAAGATGCAAAAATGCCGCAAGTGATCACAAATTTCATTGTGATCCTCTTCCTCTCCACCTGATGATTATGTTGAATGAAAGCATCACCCAAATCATCTAAAAGCTCAGAATCCATTCTCCCGTACTTATTCTTGCTCCCGTGAGAAACATTCATTTCTCCAATGCCATTCTTTGGGACATCCACCATCTCTATTCCTTTCCTTCCTGGACAAATACAAAAACATAAAACATAAAACGGACACAGGCCGGCACAGCAGTTTTTTGGGACTATTTTGAATGCTTAGATACCCAGATATAAATCATTGTGATTTCAGTACTGAAAAAGAAAACTAGATAAGAAGGGGAGACCTGCAGGCAAGTGGGCTAAAAAGTTTGTGTACAAGCAATCAAGCAAGTTTTTGTCTATCAAGGGAAGCAATTTGACATCCCACATTAAAATAATGTTGTGTGTCGATTTCAACCAAAGAGCACGGATGGGGGGAGTGTTTGAAATATTGATAGAATGTGAGAATAGCCTATTAGTAAAGGGCTAATCTCATATTCTTTTAATAATTTTCTGGGTTCTCAAGCTTATGCTTAAAGTAAAAGTGTTGCTTCCAGTTCTAAAAAATCCAAAATTGTTGAGAAGAGCAACTCTGATTTGCTTATGCTTAAAGTAAAAGTGTTGCTTCCAGTTCTAAAAAATCCAAAATTGTTGGGAAGAGCAACTCTGATTTAGAAAGCCAACAAATGAGATTATTCCTTTACTGAAGAAGAGATCGTTCACCCTTAGCTGCAATTTAAATAAAATTATAAGAAAAGAAACTGCTTGTTAGTTTAAAATTTCAGCTGCAGCGAAAAGAACACCATATAGTTTCAGACTGAAAATTCTAAACTCATTTCTGGGTCACCATCAGTCATCCTTTCGGGAAGGGCAGATTTGAAGACTCTCTGGTAGCTGCAAATTTGAATGAGATGAAGATTAAAGACTCAAGGTTTCAGTGATAATATATGAATGAAAACTGTAGAGCTCACATAAGAGTGGAGGTTATTACCGTATTTTAAATAATTAATGTCATATTCTTTTAATATAATTATTTATTACCACTTTACATTTAACTTTTTCTTAAAATTTTAACAAATTAAATAATAAAATAATCAATTAAAATAAAAAAAATGTGACATTAGTGATCAAAGATTTGACAATAACATTACCACTCACCTATTCTAAATGTGGACAGTATCTCTAATTACAGTGAAAAAGAATCCTAATCTAATAAGGGGAAATCAAGGGATGTAATAAACGAAGATACAGGTGTTTACATATCATTTAGGGGAGAAATTTCAGGGATTCAAGCAAGACTCAAGAGGGGACTGTCAATTCTATATTTCTACTTACATTCCTCAACTGAAATGAACTCACCAATGAACTGATAAATCAAAGCAAGTATTTGGGGTGGATTATGTTATCAAACTAAAGGAATAAACTTTTTTGATGGGAAAGTAAATGAGTAAACTTGACAAAGTTTTGAAATCCATAAAATTCAATGTAAAGAGAAACAAAAAAAAAAAAAAAAAAAGGTTTAGAAAATAAATAGGAGAGCCGGGAAACTCATCAGAACAACATTGATAAACTTTATTTTGTTGAAACATTCGAGGATTGCAAATTCATTATCCTCTTCCCACTAATTTTAGGCTGGCAAGACATGACAAGAAACAAGAAATAAAATCCAATATTCATAGAAATTAAGAAAACTAAATAGCATTCAAGCAAACAAAGGACGCATTTCATGCAGAAATGATGGGCAATAACAATAACAGAAGAAGATGTTACTATTACTTCCATGGAGATGAAGAGAGGAAGAGCATAACATAGTGAAAGAAGAACATTGTTCAGAGATACAAAAACAGCGCAGGCAAGAAAACACTTCCTGGTGTTTCTACTCCTCGCCACCTGATGATGAAGGTGATTTAAAGCATTTTCAAAATCCTCTGAGTGCTAAGAATCCCTTCTCATGTAGCTGTACTTATTCTTCCTCCCCAGCAAAACAGCCGTTTCTCCATTCCCACTTTTTGGGTGCCCACCAGCCCCATCTTGCTTCCTTTTCCTTCTCTGACAGAAGAAACAGTCACAAAGCAAGCACTAACGCCCAGAATAACAACATGGATGGGGTTTTAATAAGAGAAAAGAACCTATTACAATTTCATACTCTTTGAAAATTCAGAACCCATTCATGGGTCAGAATTGACCTCATCCATGTCAGAGAGGCAGCCATTTTGACAATTCTTCAGCATTAATAGTTTGAATTAGATAATGGAGATTCAAAAATATTCTTTTCTCCAATTTTTCAATTCGAAGAATAAAGCATTTTGGCGTGCAAAACCCACTCCTGCCTCTGGAAACTAACTGGTAAACTAAATGAGAGTAACATGTGACTTTTTTCTTCTCATGTGCTATCTACTTGCAATCTATATAATAGGAAAATACTAGCAAAACAGACACCAACGCAACAGAAGTATCCAATTAGAACAAAGGCAGCACCAGAGCAGCATGCTCCAGGCAATAGAAAAGCAAAACAGGCAACAGGCAGCATGCTCCATGCAATAGAAAAGCAAAACAAGCAACATTACAGCTAGACAGGCATGAACGATGAGAAACAACATTCTTTGAATAGAAACAGCACCTCTGAATTCATATGGAAAGCTAAAAACAAACAACCTGTACCAGAATACAGCTTTCTATAGTAAATATTAGTGGTATGTTTGATCAATTGGATGATAAACTTCATTGCAATTTGTCACAGAACAAATCAAATTGTACTGATATAGAGATTTTCTATCCGGAATACAAGCCACAAGTCCAAGGTGAACATTCTTCTCTAAGCCAAATTCTCCTTAAAAGGATTGACGTACAGCTATAACAACTTTAGACATACTTCTAATGCAAATAAACATTATAATTTCTCCCTTCAGTTATTAACTTGCTAAATAAAGTTGAATCAAAGATACCTTAAGGGTGCAGGACAAGAGGCATTCTATTTATAATCCAATTCCAGTGCCTATAAGCTGTCATTAAGATAGAATGCCTTTACATTTCACTCCACACGCCAAATCACATAAGAATCTGAAAAGCTTTTCTTGATAAACAGCTTCCTAAGCACAATTATTCATACTTTCCAAAACTATATATGTGACGATTGGCATCACTCATTTCCATTCACTTCCCTGCCATTCAGGTTGATCTTGAAACTGCTACTCAACCTGCTCCAAGGATTTTCCTTTAGTCTCTGGAACAAGGGTGTGAACAAAGAGAACAGAAAGTGCTGACAGTGCTGTAAAAAGAAAGAACGTTCCTCCAACTGTAATTTCCCGTGAGAGGAACAGGAAAGTCATGGCAACAAAACCACTGCACACTATTACCCACTGCTCCAAGAGCAGATGCTTGAGCACGCAACCTCAGGGGGAAGATTTCGGATGTTACAACCCAGCAAACAGGCTCCAATCCCACAGAAAAGAAAGCTACATTTCCACACACACATAGAATTGCCAATGCTATTGCAAGCTGCCCTTTTCCCAGTAAAGCAAGAGTAAGGCCCAGGGTAAACAGACAGACAGTCATTCCAATTGTGCTCACATAGAGCAAAGGTTTTCTTCCTAGTTTGTCAATAAGAAATATAGCAACCAATATAAAGGCAGTTTTTGTGACACCCACAGCAACAGTTGCAGCAAGGAGACTGGAGTTACTCTCAATCCCAGCATCCTTGAAAATTTCAGGGCTGTAATACACAGTTGAATCTATTCCTGTGATCTGTTGGAAACACTGGATTCCAAGACCAGCAACCAGCATTCGGCAAACAGAACTAGAAGGGCTTAACAGTTCACACCATAAAACTTTCCCTTCATACTCATCTGCATTAACTGTTCCAGCAGCTCGTTGTATTTCCATGATTCTCTCTTCAACTTCTTCCTCATTTTCAATTGTTGTCAACAGCACTGACCTTGCTCTGTCAACTCGGTTTTGCATCACCAGCCACCTTGGTGACTCAGGGATGAAGAAAAGCGCAAACCCTGTGAAGAATACAGGCAAAATCCCCACAGCCAGCATTATCCTCCAGTTTATGTGCACAGAAAAGCCAGAAAACGCATAGTTTGAGACATAACCAAGCAAGATTCCTACATTTATGAAAATCTCAGGGAAAGAGGTGAGAAAGCCTCTAGAGACAAGTGGCGATATTTCTGCAATATAAACTGGAGCAATCATAACTCTGAAGCCTATGCCTACTCCAGCTAAGAGCCTTCCTATCATTAATATTTGGAAAGAAGGTGCAATGGTCATTGTAGCCGCACCAATTGGAAAGACAAGAGCAGCTAAAGCCAATGTCCATTTCCTACCAATTAAATCTGAAGTCTTTCCTCCAGCTAAACTGCCCAAAAGTGAAACAATGTTTAAAATACCAACAAGAACTTCTTACTGTACCCCAGTTATATTCAAATCCTCCTGTATAAATATGATTGCTCCACTCATGACACCAACATCTGCAAATAAAAAGATCAAATCCTGTAGCTGCAATTAACCTAAATGTTTTAATTAATCAATTAATACAGGGGGCATAATTAAAGTATAACTTTCATTCTTTAATATTTATACTTGTAATTGACAATTTTTTACCATTAAACAGATAATAGATGGCACAAATCAAACAGAGATCACAAAGATCTAGTAACAAAATTCATACTCTGATGAGGAAAACAGAGTGGCCTTTCAGGAGAACAAAGGAAGCAGATCATACAGAAATCATAGCAATAAGAACAACAACTAAAGATGCAACAATTACTTCCATCAGGAAATGAAAAGAGAAAGAGCTTACCATAGCCAACAAGAATGTTGTTTAAAGATGCAAAGATGGCACAGGCAAGAACATACTTCCTTGTGATTCTACTCCTCTCCACCCAAAGAGGATGATTTAAAGCATCACCAAGATCCTCTGAGAACTTAGGATCAACTCTCCTGTACTTACTCTTGCTGACTGGAGAAACAGCCATTTCTGGACTGCTACTTTCTGGGATACCCACCAGTTCCATCTGTCCCTTTTTTTTTTTTTTCTTTCTTTTTTTACCTTTTCCTCCCCTGAAAAATACAAACACAAAAAATTGCAAGCACTTCTTTTGTGTTTATTTTGATTTCTGAAACACCTAGATAATCCAGAACCAGAGAAGACAAAGACCTTATGCAAAACAGCATTATTCTGACTCAAGCAAACAACTCTCTATTTTTCAGAGTAAACAATTGGACATCCTACTTTAAATAAGGTTTGTGGTGTTTTCAAGGAACACCATGTGTGTGGGATTGAATTGAATAAAATATGCAGGATTTTTTCATATTAAAAGTATCAAAAGTTGATGCAGCCATTAATGTGCAGCATTTGCAACTGCTGATGGTTCTTCCGGGACTCACTTAAAAGCTTACAAAACCCTGAAAATTTCCTCCCTTCACTCTTAGAGTCATGCTGACTACATCATATTCAGAGAATTGATTCGTTTACATTTATTTTGAGTGAGCAGAAAATATGCCCTAGGACAATGGATGTACTAGAATTTACAACACTAGCTTGTTGTAGTAGTATCAACCTTCAAGAAACTCCCTCCTGCTTTATAGCAGACAATCCTACAAAAATCTGAGGAATGTTGCAATTTTCCTCATATTTAAAATGGTTCCATATTCTGTGAACAACAATCCAAAACACCAACCACAGACATCAAGTTGCAAGTGGGTTTCAATAGTGATAATTTTCTACCATGACAGCTTCCATCAATTAGAAGATAAAGTTTATTAGAATTCATCAGAGAAAATTTCAGATAATCACCTAGTAATGATACATAGAAACATTTCTGGCTTGAATATAAGTATAATTCAAAAGCTAAAATATTGAATAGAAGCTATATTTCAAAAGATACAATCTTCTCTTCAATCTCAAACAGCTTATTTGCTATATAAACCAAGCAACAATTTGCAAATAAATATTTGTGCCAGCTTGCATCCATTTTATGATAAAAATCATTAGACTTTCTCACAGGACATCTCAACTAGCTAGCATATAATACACACAATTCCTGACTAAATACAAGATATAATTCTGAGAATAAATCTCCTCATCAGTGTCAAGATTATTTAACCTTATAAAAATTGATTTGAGCTAAAACAACTTCAGTTGTGCCCCTGAATTTAAGAGTGAAACCAAAATAAATATTGTACTTCTTCCCGTCAGTTTCAACTCAAAGAAAAAGATCAAATTGCAGATATCTGAACAGTGCAGATAGGAAATTCCTGCATATGTGCATGAGCTCTCATAATTCATAAACACAGAATGCCTTTTTGTTCCACTTCACATGCCAAATCATAAGAACCCAAGAATTTTGTTCTTGTTAAATAAACCAATAAGCACCAATTGCTTGCACTTTACCGGACTAGATGTTCGCTATCACCCATTTCCATTTCACTTACTTGCCATTCAGGTTGATCTTGGAATAGCAACTCAATCTGCTCCAATGATTTTCCTTTTGTCTCTGGAACATGGGTATGAACAAAGAGAACAGAAAGAGCTGACAATGCTGAAAAAATGATGAATGTTCCACCAAATGTAATTTTCTGTGAGATTGAGAGGAAAGACATTGAAACAATGCCACTACACACTCTATTCCCCACAGATGCAAGAGCAGATGCTTGAGCACGAAACCTCAATGGATAGATTTCTGATATCAGAACCCAACAAACCGGCCCCATTCCAACAGAAAAGAAGGCTACATTGCCACAAACAGATAAAATTGCCAATGCAATTTTAAACTGCCCATTTCCCAGTAAAGCAAGACTAAGGCCCAGAGAAAACAAACAGATTGTCATTCCAATTGTGCCCACATAGAGCAATGGCTTTCTTCCAATCTTGTCAATAAGAAATGTAGCAACAGGAATGAAGGCAGTTTTCGTGACACCAACAGCAACAGTTGCAGCAAGAATTTTAGAGTTACTCTCAATCCCAGCAGCCTTAAAAATTTCAGGGCTATAATACACGGTTGCATCTATCCCTGTGATCATTTCAAAACACTGCATTCCAAAGCCAGTGATCAACATCCGGCGAAGTGGAGGAGAAGGGCTTAACAATTGACGCCAGACAGATTTCTCTTCTGCATTGCCAATACCTGCAGCTAGTTGTATTTCTGCTAGTCTCTCCTCTACCTCTGCCTCATTTTCATTTGTTTTTAACAGCACTGATCTTGCTTCTTCAACTCGGTTTTGCATCACCAACCACCTTGGCGACTCAGGGATGATGAAAAGTGCAAACCCTATGACAACTGATGGCAAAATCCCCACAGCCAGCATTATTCTCCAGTTTATGTGCAAGGAAAGGCCAGAAAATGCATAATTTGAGACATAGCCAAGCAGGATGCCTACATTTATGGAAATCTCTGGGATAGAGGTGAGGAAACCTCGAGCAGAAGATGGTGATATCTCAGCAATATACACTGGAGAAATCATAACTCCAAAGCCTATACCAACCCCAGCTATGAGCCTACCTGCCATCAATATTTGGAAAGAAGGTGCAATTGCCATTATAGCCATTCCAGTTTGGAAGACAAGAGCAGCTAAGGCCATTGTCCACTTTCTACCAATTAAATCTGAAGTTTTCCCACCAATTAAACTACCCAAAAGAGAAATAATACTCAAAATCCCAACAAGAACTTCTTCTTGTACCTCAGTTGTCTTCAAATCCTCTTGAATGAATATTATTGCCCCACTCATGACTCCAACATCTGTGCAAAAGAAGGATAAGTTTCATAGCTTCCATTTGTTCTAATTAACAAATTCAATTTTAAAAAATTTCAAGGAAATTATTTCAAGGGACAGTGATCAATTGTTAGATCAAAGCAAGAGTTATATAAATGTAGTGATAAATAAAAAGAATGGGCTTAAATCTTTATTGTTCTCAGGTCAATGAAGCATCATTATTAAGAAAACTCACTCCATTGAAAAGTAAATTAGAAAGCCCTCCTGTTTCAGCATTATTAAGATGAATCTTTCCACTTTCCTTTGGTTGTGTACATTCATGAAAAAATAGCAAGGGGGGGTGGGAGGGGAAGTGGGGGGGAGGGAAATGGATAGTAGCGTAATCTATTAAAACACTTCAAGGACTTCAATCAGAAAGAACCAGTAACTAATTCCATTAACAAAGTAGCCGTCAGGCAACCAAAGCAAGCAGATCTTTTAGAAATCATGACAACAACAGCAAGAACAAAAGAATTTATCCCCAATACATTCATGTAGAGATGAAAACAGGAAGGCTTACCATAGCCAAGAAGAACATTAGTCAGAGATGCAAAAACGGCGCAGGCAAGAACATATTTCCTGGTCCTCCTCCTCCTCCTCTCCAGCTGATGAAGATGATTTACAGCCTCATCAAAATCCTCTGAGTGCTCAGAATCCATTCTCCTGTACTTGTTTTTGCTTCCCAGAGAAACACCCATTTCTCCATTCTCATTTTCTGGGACTCCCACAAACCTCATTTCTCTTCCTTTCTTTCTCTGTCAAAAACACAAACCCAAAAACAGAACAAGGAATTCTACTCTTGGGGTTGGGGTTGATCGGCCTGCTAAAACACCCAGAATTAAATCATGGATCTTAGATTTAAAACAACCACAGAGGAAGAAGAAGAAGAGGAGGAGCGCGTGGGGACTTTCTTCTTTTTGTCAAGCAAGCACAGCTGTGGACTGAGTAAATTATGGAGACTTTTGTACCATCTGATGGGCTTTTCTCATTTACTATTGGACATTTGGGAAAGGGGTTTGCTTTCAGTGTAGAAAAATTCCAAGTTGTTTGGAATGGATGCACTGACTTAGAATCCAACACATGGGATCGCTCTCCCATAAACTGAAGAAGAGTTAAAAACAAAAAGTTTTTCCCATAAAGCAATCAAGCTACAGGCTACAATCTACAAAACAAAAAAAACATTGAGGCTATCGAAATTCGGTTAAATCCCCGGCTCAGTCCTTGAACTTCCATTTTTGGGCTAAATTTACCCTCGAACTTCAAAAAGTACTAAAAAAATCCCTAAACTTCAGTTTTTTGGACCAATTTTGTCCTTCCATCAATGGAAGTGCCAGATGGAACGTTAAGTTGCCACGAAATCAATTCTTGTTTTAAATCTTTAATGACGTGGAAAATAACTTAACCCAACTTGTCATTTTTGTTATCCATATCATTTTAATTAATTTATATTTTAAAATTCCTTAAAAACCCCCATCTTCATTTTCCAACCCCTCTTTTTCTCCTTTCTCTCTTTCTCTATCCTCTGATGCCTCTTCATCTTGCAACCCACTCAGCACCGATCATCCCTCATTGCTCCGGTCATCCCTTACCACACCGATCAACATATGATCACCAAAAGGAAAATGGAATCTGAATCACCAAACCTCTCCTTCTTCACCAAATCTTTCCTTTTTTTCCCAAACCTCCTCCCTAATGGAACCCAAATTTGGTTTCTCGCACAATAATAATGGCCAATAAATCTTATTCAAAAAATCAATTACACTACAAACTTATACCAGATCTATAAATATTTAAAAAATCAATTATACTGCAAACTTATACCAAATTTGTAAGAAAAGGAAAATGCAAAAAACACAACATCCCTTCAATCAACACCCACAATAGCTAAATCTTGAAATTCAAGCAAGCAGAAGCCACACAAGAAACAGAAGAAAAAAAGAAGAAGAAGAAAATGAGAAGGGAAAAAGAACTTGCGCCTGGGTTCCATCAAACCCAGGCGTGCTGAGTTGAACCCAGCATTGGTTCCTTCGAACCCGGTAAGCAGGGGGAAGAGAAAGAGAAAGAGAAGGGAAAGAGAAGGGGAAAAAAAAAAAGAAATAAATTTTTATTTAATAATTATTATTATTATATAAAAAATTATAATAAAAATATTATCCCTATATCATGTCTCTACAATTATTACCATATTGTGAATTAATAGATTAATTTCCA
>BPVZ01000010.1:2310309-2324927 GCA_020521535.1 Rubroshorea leprosula
TATATTATTATTATATAATTTATTCTTTTTCATTTAAGGGTTTATGTTAACATTTACTTATTCATGCTATGTTATATGCATGTTATATTATAATTATAAATTTAAAATTTTACCTGGCATTATAAGCATAGTATTATCAAAATTTTATTGGGTTATTAATTTTTTTGTATTTAATAACAAATTAATATAAAGAAAATTTATAAGAAAGTTGTCAAGGGAGTTTCACATAATATAAGTTAGAAGAAATCTTTTTTATTTTCAAAAAGTGTGAGAAAAAAAATTTACCAGTTTGAAATTGTATAAAGGAAAATATAGATTAAAATGTACCCTCCTTTTGTTATAATATTTTTTTTTGGAAAATATAGTTGCATTTATGGTTAAGAGAATTACAATGTAAACTATATCTTAACATATAGATTGTATAGGAAATATAAATAAGTTAAGAAGGATTTACAACACTAACATATAGACCTTAAGTGTTCCTTATGAATAGGATAATTAGGAATTGGGAATCTCTAAATACTACTATATGCCATAGGGGTATCTATAGTGTTATATAACAACATAGAAAGATTGTAAAGTTTATGGTCACTGTTGATGTTGGTAATCTAATCTATTTTACCATTCAATCTTAGCACATGAGATTAAAGGACTTAGCAATGCAGTGTCTCCTAACACCACAATACTCTATCCAAACTCAAGGGATCCATTAGCTAGTAGATGGATGAAAGGTATCCACCTACATGGCAAGTGCAGTGCCCACTCCATCAAGTTTTACTTTGGATGTTGAGTTAACTAGGTCATTGGCGGAAGGAATCTAGTTTAATCACCAAGTCAGAAGGTGAAAAGGAAGGGGAAGAGGAAAATGGTTCCTGGAGTGCTCAATGATATTTGGATGCCTTAACATCATTAAGCACTCCAGGAACCATTTTCCTCCTCCCCTTCCTTTTCACCTTCTGACTTGGTGATTGAACTAGATTCCTTTTGCCAACAACTTAATTAAGTAACTCAGTGGTCCTTCCAAGCCTTTTCCTTGTCTTCTTTAGACTGCACTCCTTTTTCTTCACCAAATTGGAAATGTGACTAAGGTGAATATCCCCCAGAATGAAAGCTAACTCTTGTTGACCTAAGGAATCCACCACTATTCTTTTACTTGAATTCCTAACCTTCTTATTAGTAAGTTTTCGCTCCTTTTTTTTTTTTTTTTGGTTGCACAATGGGAAGCAACTATCTCTCATCCCTTATCTCACCCCACCCGCATGCCATACGATTCAAACTCAATACCTCTTACTTCCAACGGAAGGAGATAACTACTAAATTACTTAAGTCGTTAGTAATAAGTTTTGCTCCTTGCAGACCAGCTAGATGTCATCGAGTAACTTCCACCTAGCTTGATCATTTTCTATATGATCATGATTTCCATTGGATGACTCCCCCTCTAGTAAGGAATCATATTTTTGCACAATATTGGTTTGAATGCCTGCTTTTGGGGACATTAGCTTACTATCAGCCAGAACCAACCCCTCAGAAGTCTTTGACCCCTAATAATCACTCTCTACATGTAGCCATGTTCTGTAAAGATGAGATACCTTCTCTCCGGCTTCCTTCAATCTAAATCCAATCCCACAATAAAAAAACCAAATGCCCTATACATCCTCATAAGAAGTGGAACTTTGCCAATATTTCATATTTCATTCAGAACTGTCAAGTTTCTAGTACTAAAATTGTAACCTTCTTAAAACACCTCAATAGACTATTTACTTCAAGCTAAATTCAAACTCGCAAAGCTTTAGTGAAAGGGGCATCATTTGAGAATGCTTTTTAGTGCTTTAGCTTTTAGTTTTTTTTTTTTATCCATTTTCTATTGTAAAAGTATATAAAATGTTAATTAAAATAAATATTAAATATATTAAATATATTTTATATATTTTTGAGATATTAAAGGAATAAGAAACCTACAGCTATAACTATAAGGCAACACTATCAAATTAAGCTAGAGTCATCTATTTCAAGTACTTTTCCCATACTACTTCTAATTTGGTATCCAACTTCTTCACCATGAAACCAATATGGAAGTCGGAAAAGTCCCCAAAAAGGAGATGTGAGAGTACATAAATAACCCTATAAAGGAAAAAGTTTGAGAGAAAAAGTTTTCTCCAACCAAACATACCCTAAAGGTTTAGGGTTTTGTGATTAATTCCTTAGACAAGTACATGAATTACTAGACCCTTAGTCTTTACAATTTTAACAAAACATGAAAGAAGAAATTACATTTTAGCTACTTGTTGTTTAGGATTAATGTATAGAAAGATTTGGGATTTAATAAAATATAAATATGACACTTTTTATTTAAGGTAAGTGCACATAAATATATAAAATTTCAAAATATGCAAATAAGAAACTCAAGTTCATAGTATATGAACATAATTACATGAGATTGCATGAAATGTCCTTGTTACCTTTATTTTTCTTTTATTTTCACTCTTTTAAATTAGGGCTTTTTAAGAAATTTTAAGTAGCTATTTACAAAAGTACAAATCTCATATGTTTATATGCATATTTGATATCTTGAATCTTAATTTACATGTACGTAAAATTATAGGTATATTATGTGTATATTTTAAAACTTTAAGTATTTATAGACATTTATCTTAAGGCATAAGTAACTAAATTGTAATTTTCTCACTACAAAAATTAGTAGGATTACATTTTTTCCTTATCCGCTACTATAAAAAATAAAAAAGGAAAGAAACTTTTAACCTAGAAAGGGGAGCTCTCTTTGTCTTTGTGAGTGGCGCTGCGGTCGACGACATTCTATACTTGCTATGGGCCAGAAAATCTTGATTGAATTTGGAATTTAGAGAATTCCCTATCAATTTATAAACTCCTAATGGTAAAATTTTAGGTAAAATAATGATTAGATTGTTAGGTCATCCGTTAGTCTCAAATATGATTCAATCTCTTAAATTGTTTATATATCACAATAATGATGAAAAAATAATTTTATATTGAATGATGACAAAAAAGAATGTGAAATTAAAATACAAAGAAGAAATTCGAGATTATATGTATTGTTTAACATTAAAACATCTACATGCTTGTCTTTTGCCACCCCAACTCTCTCTAGTCTCTGGGGTTTCAACAATAGGAGTGTTGTTGTGTGCTGCTCATTGCGGTTTGTTCTTGGATAGCAGGATAGTCTTTGGTTGGGGTGGTTCTTCTCCCTTCATTATTAGGGATGTTACTTTAATTTTTTTTATCCCTGTAAGGTTTTATAAAGATTCTCGCTGCAGGGCAAGGTAAGCAGGAATATTTCTTCTTATGGAGTAAGGACATAAGGGTTTTTTTTTTTTTTAATCAAATTTTGTGAAGAATTTTTTTCACTTGGGAATTTTTACAAAATTCTTGTTTCTCATAAAATATTAAAAAATATTAAATCTAATTCAATTTAAATATTTAATTTACACTACTAAAATTCTCTTTTTCAGCAACATGGATCCGCTTGTCAAATGGTACACCTTTTAACAATATGGGAGCATGTCGGTGATATGGATTTTCACCGATAAGATCCATGTTATTGATACTTAAATAGCCAAGCAAATGTTCTTCACTTTCAGCAACATGGTTCTTTTTGCTGAAGTTCACTTTTAACAACAAGAACCATGTTACTGAAACTTTCTAGTGGCTATATCATTAGCAACATGTACTATGTTGCTGATATATACCTCATTTTGCTATTATTTATTGATCGGCAATTGCTACATCGACAAGAAATATGTTGCTAAAAAATTATTTTTGATTGGTAGCTTAGCTCCACCACCCATTATATATACACCTTTCTCATGCCAATACATACGTCCCTTCCACACTTTATATATGTACACATAATTTTTTAAACTATTAACAAAATTTTACTGATGTAATTATATTAATAAATATATTAAATGTTACATGATATTTAATAGAGTAATAAAAAAATTAAGAAACTAGTTTTTGTTTTGCCCATGCGTTCCACAGTTTTTTTTTATTTTTTATATTAGAGTTTAGATTTTTTTATAATTTTTTTATAATTTTTTTATCAACTCTTGAGTTTTATAATGATTTTTAATTAAAAAATTTTAATTAAATAATTAAAGTTGAGTTAAAAATTGTATTTAGTAATTAATAGGAGTATTTTTTTTTTTAAAAATTGTATATAATCACATTAAAAAAAGAATATTAAGAGAATTTTAAAAAACATTCAATATTAATTCATATCTCATATATCTGTTCTTTTTCTTTGCTATTATTTTATTTAAAAATTTAGATAATATTTTCTCTTCTCTCAATTAAAAAATTATAATATAGTTAAATAGAATTAAAAACCTATGTGTTGTATGTGCATTGTATAGGATTATATTTATACATTAATTTTCATTATTGTTGATGTTGTTGTTATTATTATAATAATAATAATTATTATTATTATTAAATAGAAATTTCAAAAATATGTGTTAAGAAAATAAAAATAAAGCATATACATGTAAGCTAAAATAAAATAAAATACAAAAGAATCAAATTTTTTTATTGATTTTGACATTTATAAATATTGATGAATTAATATGAATATTTCTCAAATTCTTCATATTTTTAATTTATTCATCAAAAAGCCTATTTTGCATCATCATTATAACTTTTTTTGTACGTCTACATTCAAAATAAATACATATATATACATATTCTATTATTTTTTAAAAAAAATTTTTGATAAAAAAATTTCACATGAAATAAAATCAAACAATTTATACAAAAATTTTCTTCTTTGCCAAACTCTTTTAGATCTCACTTCCTCGTGCACATTTTTTTCCAACAAAAAAAAATGCATGAGGTGAAAAAAATTAAAAATAATAAAAATAAATAATGAATAAAGTAGTATAATAGTGTTATAAATGATAATAAATAAAATTGTAATCATATGTTTTTATTCTCCATAAAAATCAAACGTCTATTTATCTTCCTTTAATTTAATTCATTCATTATATATGTAATGAGAGCTAATAATAGTAAGATAATTAAGAATATTAAGAAAAGACGTGGAAGTGGAAGAGAAGAAGATAAGAAGATAAGAAGGTAAACAAATATTATTAGTACATATATTTATTATATTTTAAATTTAAAAATACTATATTTTCTTTTTAACTTTTAACAAAATATGTTTTTTATAATTAAAACAAAATTGACAAATTTTAATAAATATTTGAGTATAACATTTTATATAATACATAAATATAAATAGATAAATATAAATGTAAATTAATAAATCTAAAAAAATTTTACCTTTTGATTTTTGTAATATATAAGCTTTATTAGTTGTTAGTCTAATAATCAAATAATTTTTATTTATACTTTTTTTTTCATCTTCTTTAGTTATTTTTAATTCTAATTTAATTAAATTCATAGTCCTTTAAAATTGAAGTTAAAAAATATAAATTATTATTTTAATAAAAAAATCATACATTAACAATTATCTTTTTTTTTTGTTTTTACATTAGTCTTTGCCAACTCTTTTTTTATAATTACTTAATTTGTAAAATTTTGTTTTATGATTATTTTTCTTGTCCCTTTCTCATTTCCAATTTCCTAACATTTTTGTCCATTCTTTATTTTATTCCTTTAACTTGTATTACAAATTATTTTAATATATTAATATAAATACTCAAACTAAAGTTACAAAAAAAACTTATTTAAATGAGATTTTAGTGTAATTAAATGCACATTTCCAAATATATATATAACAATAATATTGGATATATATACAATTTAGAAGAAATGCGAAGTAGAATTTACATATTTAAAAGAATAAAAAAGTTAATAATAACATAATATGAATAAAATAAAATAAAAACATAATATCTTACAAAAAAAATATGATATTTTCATATAACTTGACATTTATCAAATTCATACATTTTCTCCAATCCCTTGAATAAAGTTTTGTCCTTACCACACATCAAAAAAAAAAAAAATTGAACCATTAATAATTTAAAAAGAAAGTAATATATAAATTTCAAATAGATAAAATTACAAAATTCTTTTAAAAAAACAATTATCATATCTTCTATAAAAAAATTCATAAAAAAAAATAAGACTAATAAGGAAAATTGTTTATACAACAATATATATATTTTGGATTAAGATAAAAAAAGATATATAAAATAAAAACATAATATTATATTTAGATACAATATGAAATAGGAAACAAAAAAAAAATTGAAACTCACCATATTAATAAAATGAAATTGAAAAGATGAAGAGTGGAATATAATATATTGATGTAGAGAAAAGTGAAGGTTTATACATAAGTGAATAGGAAGATGGAAGAGTATTGTACATAAAGAATAAGAAAACAAAAAAAATAGGAAAAATTGTAACTACACAAATACTTATTATGTTATGCATTGCAATTCTGTGCATTTATTTTTCATAAATTTTAAATATCTATTCATCTTCCTTCATTTTAATACATTTTATTACATTATATTATGTATATAATAAAAACTAATAATAATAAAATAATTATAAATAATAAATACATATAATAATTATATAATAAATAATAAATATATATTATTATATTATTATTATATATTAAATATATATTAATTAAATATATATAAAATGGTACCCTATTTAATGCATAGGAATTTAATTTTTTTAATAATATCTGAAATTTTATTGTTGGTCGGCATCAGCCGACATCAGATTGATCAGATATGAAACTTCTTGATCATATCTGAAATGTTCTTCACTTTCAGTCCAATCTTCAGGAGCCTTCCATCAGCCGCTGCCCCGCTGTTTCCTGGACTTGAGATAAACAAGGACCTTAGTTTCCGGCCCACGATTCTTGGATAAAGGCCCAAATCAGTGCTCTTTTTTCCCATTTTGATTTTTTGAGGTTTTTTTTTTTTTTTTTTTAGTGCTCTTTTTTCCCATTTTGATTTTTTGAGGTTTTTTTTTTTTTTTTTTCAATATGGGGTTGGCCCATGAAAGAAAACCATTTTTCCTCTCTATTTACTTCACTTTGGATGCTTATCAGTCAAATCCAAAATTTTTTACTTTATTTAAAATTTGGAAAAAAAATCATCATTATACTGTTTAAGTCATGGACTTTAAAATTTTGAAATTAAATAATTTGTAATTTATCAATTATTTTAATATACAAATTAAATCTGTTTTATTCAGTTATACTAAACATAATTAATTCATGCACTTAAACTTTCGGTTCAATGATAACAAAACCACGTTAAAGTGCATTTTTCTCTTTGGGCAACGATTCGAATCCGACCCTTGTAAACATTTAAAAAAAAAACACAATTAATTCATAATGAAAAAAAAAAAAAAAAAAAAAAAAAAAAAAAAACTAGAAATTTAGAGAAGTATATTATCATGTCATGAAATGGCCTTTGGTTCAATGGTGGTGACCTGGGACGTTGAACTAAATCCACCGACCATCCTCTTAAGAGCTTGAAGGGACAACCTTTATCTAGGTTTTGACTTCAGACATTGACACTCATAAAAGGCGAATCCTCGCCAATTATAACAAGGTCGTGGAAGCTATAAATCATAGGCGGTGCAACGATTGTAATTCCATTTGTTTTACGTAAGCAAAAATGTTTTTACCATAGCCACCATGTGCTATCCAGAAACAGAGGTACTTTAGGAATGGATTATTTATGTTTTATGGTTTTTTTTTTTGTTGAATAAAAAAAATTATTAATAAGAGAATAAAGAGTACATAGGATGATCCTATGCCTCAAGTTAGACAAAAAGCTTAATTATATTTAAGTAATAGAAGATGTTGTCATAAAATATTTAGATAATTAAGTATAGAAAACTCAATTATTACCTAAAATCTAAAAAAATCATTGCAAGAATGATAGGAGAGCTACGTAAGTTGAAAAATTACCATTATAAGTAACTTAAAGTCTTAAACTATTAAGTAATTCCAACTATTATACCAATTTCAAGAAGAGCAAGTTCCGACCAATTCATGGTCTCCATTCTTCAAACATCTATACCTTGAAGATTTGCGGGAGAGTGAATTCCTAGTAAATGACAATCTTTACCCACTGTGAATCTAATTGGGATAGAAAAATTAGTCGAAGATCCCGCTTCTTGACCATATCGACAACTGGTGGGATGAGCAATGCAACTCATTCGAGCCCAACCACCACGTCCGTGCTATTCCCCTTCTCCATGGGATCACAACCAAACGAAACATCAAAATAATTCAGTCGAAGTCCCATAAGAGGGAGAAACTCTAGTGAGGGATTAAAAAACCCCATGAGGGGGACAATCTGACCATGTTTTATGGTTGATTATCAAATTTCCTAAAAAACCAGTACAATTTGATTTTTATATGAAACAAATTACTCAACTCCAATAATCTACTTAATTCTTTCCCAAATATTAGGAAAGCTGCCGAATCAATTCAACTAAAAATTCACTTACCTAATAGCCTTATTCTTTTTAATTTTTTAAACAAACATTAGTCCTTTTCATCGCTTCCTACCAAATCCAGTCCTATTTCAACAAAAAAATTAAAATCAAGTCTTGTCCTTAACTTCTCCATCCTTTTCAACTTCTATTTTTCATTTTTTGAGACTAAACACAAAGCATCTTTTTCACTCCACAACCTCCAAAGCCAGCCAAAAATCATAATTAATAAATAATACATTTCTTTATCAGCCGCGTACTGACACTAATATTGGGTTTGGTTCAAAGAAAATGTCAGCAATATACAGTCACCTCACCGGCATGCTTGAGATATTTTTGCACATTGTTTTCTTTAATCTAACTAATTTCCTTTATTTTACTAACTCATCATTTGTAATTATATCATACTCTTATCTCCAGTATTATAATCATCGTGCCGTTGTGATTAAGAAATTTAGATGATCTCATGGGCCGGTGAGAGGTCCCACTTTTCACCATCATCTTGTTAATGACACATCTCAATTGCCTTAGTCACAACATTTATGTGGAAAGGTATAGATTAAGTATGTGAAAGAGTGTTACTTCTTTATTCCATAAGCTTTTTATCTGATATGGAGGAATTGATAAAGAATTCCTGGATAGGCAGGATTCCCAGATAGAAATTGTTTCTTTGGAAAGAAGATAAAAAGGGGGTTGCGGCAATTTCTAGAGGCTTAAAATATTCACATGAATGCATCCTACTGCTTGCATTGGTGTGAAAATTAGGTATGTGAATTACTGCACTTATTATTAATTTATTAGATTAGATATAAACCTTGTATTGAAACTTATGTGTCTAATTTTTATAGATAAGTATATCAACCTATTTAGAACTTTGAATTTTTTTTTTTTCCAATTTCAGCTTTGATTGGTGCTTTTGCCAAACTTGAATCAGAGTTACGAGCATGTTAAGTGATGAAAATTTTCAAAACATGGTGTGAATGAGATCTTGTATCGTTTGGAGTTTATTGAAAGCTTGAAAATTTTGATAGAAACAAAGTAATAATGGTAGATTGGGTTTTTTTATCCACAATAATTACACTCACCTTGCAAATGAGATTTGATCCTGAAACTTTCTATCACTTAAGTTTGTCTCTTTTGTTACTAAAGTTTTATTGACCTCCATATGTGTAGGTGTTATATTGCTACTTTATTTATGTGAAAGGGAAAACCATTTTGATTTTTTGTGATTAGTTATAGAATAGTACTATTGCCTCATGATGAGAGTTGAATTTCACATGGGGGATCCACAAAGAATGGCATCTTCACTATGTTTAATGAATAGAAAGTAATTGATAATGCAGCAAATTTAGGGTGCTTGCTTTTTTCAGTATTATGGATGCTGTTTTGTAATGGCAAAATACAAGAGATAAAATTAAATATTCTTCACAAAAAATCTTGAAACTTCAAATATCATGATTTTTTGCAAGCCAAGATATTTTAATTTCTATTAGATAATGCATCCTTTGTGAAATTTTATATTATCTTAAAGTAAAAATGATTGAGTTACAATGTTTTCCTTACAATCTTTTGTATAATACTTAACATCAAACAAAGTGGTTGAGTGATTGTGCTTTTTTAGCTGGATGTATGAATCAATATGCATTCACTAATTAAATTATATTGTAGCTTCGAATGATTACCATATCCAAGGTGAAACAATATAGAAGAAAATTGTGAGCAATGATGGTGCTGGAAATAGCTAAAGTTTATCATCACATCTACTGTTTATAGAGGAGGAGATATTAGAAAGATAAATATCTTTAACAATCAAAAGTACAAAGCTACTACATTGATTCCATGCTCCGAGCAGAAAAAGATTGCTGGAGATGGAGGCAGGGACGCATTCAGAAGGAGATCACCAAAACTGTCTCCTTCTATGCTGTCTCAGCTGCATCTATCTTACATCAACAACAAAGACAAAAAAAAAAAAAACACAAAAGTGAAAGAGAACATGCATATTATGTAGAACGAAACTATCTTGAGACACAAGGGGTTACAACTGAAAGATATGAGCAACAAGGCCTAAAAATATATAGCCTTTTGTGCAGCAGATTCAAAGAGAGGTTTTGGAAAAATATGGAGCATTTAAAAATTTAGACAAAGAAAAAATCTCCCTAGAACAGGTTGTTTTTGTCAAAATCTGCAACCAGTGTGGAAGAAAATATGGGAAAGCAGAGGTAAAGTATAGGAGAATGAAAGTCACAGGCTGATTTTTTCTAAAAAATCTGCAAACAGTGAAGGAAAATCTAAGGGGGTGGTCCCAAAACCTTCTCCATAAGGATACAATAGAGAAAAGCACACAAAAAACAAAAAATGGAAAAGGGTTTTATGGATGACCTATGAATCTTGATCTTTCCAGAAGAAGGGTTTCATTGGACAAGAAGAGGAAGTAGAAGAAGTTGAGGTATCCTGGGGTCTACCGAGATCGGAATTGGGAAATTGCTGTTGATTTGGATCAGTAAAAGGAAGATTTGAAGGTAAAAGAAGATTGTTAGTGGTGTCCAAATGATCCCACACAGGACTCCCAGGACCCCAACCTGCAGGAATTGCATTGAACCAAGCTTCTTCCATTTCTCCCCAGGCCAACTCCTGCGACCCTGAACCTGAAATACCTTCACCTGCCCCTGAACTCTCTGTGGTCACCTGTGCATCATCACTAGTAGTAGCCTCACTCATCCCCAATCCTGAATCAGTGTCAGGATTGTCTCCTGGAGGCTCTGTTACCGGTGGTGGGGGTGGCATTAGTTCAGTGTTTGTGGCTGGAAAATTTAGGCCTTGTACTTCCTCTTGAGGCTGTTTCTGGTGCCTTATTGCTGATGAAGATGGAGTCTGTGGAGAGGTAACTGCTGAACTCGGAGCTGTGGACGTTCCTTTGTCCTTGTTGAGGAAACGCTCAGGGAAATTAAGCCTAGCATTCTCTCCTCTCAACTTGAAGGCCTCGCGGTCGTAAGCCATGGCGGCATCTTCAGCTGTGTCAAAAGTGCCTAGCCAAAGGCGAGTCCTGTTTCGAGGAAGACGAATTTCGGCTACCCATTTTCCCCAATGCCTCTGCCTCACTCCTCTGTAGAGCTTAGTAGTGTTTATGGGCTGTATGGGTGGCCTAAACAATGGCCTCCCATCCTGCCCCAATCCGCTCATCATCATCATGCTCCCTCGCGGACTTAAATTCATTGCATCACTCCAGTACTGAAGAAGCTGCTGCTGTTGTTGCTGCGGTAACATAGGTGATTCTCCGGACATAAAAGGCGGAGAAGCATAACCAAGGCCAGGTTGCTGCTGAGGAGGACTGAAGGAAATCATCTGTTGCTGATTATGATGAACTGGAGCCTGAAAATACGGCATAAGTGGAGGGTTTGTTTGGAATTGTTGAGGGAATTGGACTGGCTGTTGGGATGTGTCAAAAGCAAATGGAAACACAAGTCTTGAAGGTGGAAGAGGAGATGGAGAAACAGAGGAAACAGAGGAGGGAGCAGAGAACGGAAGAGAGGATTGAACATGGTCTTGGCGTTCAGGGCTACGGATTTTCTTGAGAGGCCTCTGTGACATGGAAGCATCATCAAAAACTGGCTTCCGTTGCGGCCTCTCAAGGCCGAAACCAAGACCCTTTCCTCTTTCAGTCTCCAAGTCTTGACCCACCATCATTTCCTCTGTTTCTTTGACACCCTTTTTGGATTTGCCACTGTTCTTCGCGGCAGCCATGGATACGGATGACCCTGCCTGCTTACTCGCTCTCTCTTGTACTTACCGTCAATAAATAAACCCCTGAAGGAGAATTCGAGATGGGAACAAAAGGTATAGCAAGAAAGATTTGAATCAAATGTATATGGTGGAAAAAGAAATACCCAGATTCAGATTTGGTCAATAAATTAAAAAAATAAGACCGAATTTAAGAATCTGGAGTTGCATTTAATAGCTAATCCGATGGAACCAAAAACAGAATCGGATACGATAAGCTGAAATTCTTGAGCAACCCATCTCAATTCCGGTATATTCCACAGAGAGAGCGAGCTTCAAGACCCAAAAAGCAAATCCAAATGGGTGTTGCGTTTCAATTCTTGATTATAGAGCGCTGGATTTGGTGTTTTCTTCAGGGTGTTTCGAGCTGAGGAACAGAGGAGGAGGTGGAGAAAACAGGGGAGGGTGTATGTTGTTTGTTTATGAAAGGTAGAAGAAATGCAGGGGAGCTGTAAGGGCTTTATAAGAGAGTTTGTAGGAAGGCAGTAAAAGATAGTGGAGGATTTGTATAAGTCTGGTGGTTGGTTGGCTCTGTGGGTCCTTCCACCGGCTATTATTTTCGTGGCTTCCACTCTAATTTCTCTATGCAGCTCTTCCCACTTACAAAACAGTCCCTTTCCTTCCTACTATAATAAAATAGATATGAATTTGTGAAAATTATGGCTAGATACTACTAGGAACAATTGTGTAAAAAAATTTGTTTGATTTTAATAGTTTTTATATATGTAAGTTTAGTGCTTGTCATCCAAACTTTAAAAAAATTAAGATAAATACTTAAAATTATATTATTTTATTAAAATATTATAAAAAACCAAAATAAATTCATTTTTAATTTAAAATATATGTTATTTTAATTTTTTTAATGAGATTTAATTAAAATAAAATAATTTTATATGTTTTTTTTTTAATTTTTTAGAAATTCAATTAACAAATACTTTGCTCTATATATATGGTATTGAAGGAACATAAGATGGCCAAATATAGTTTTCTTAAAAATATTTATATTTGTGGTTCAAATACAACTAATAGTTAATAATTGATATAATTCCTTTTCTGAGTGAGGAAAACAATTTATTAAAAGAGATGCAGGCAAATACTCCAAGGCATATACAAATTGTGTTTTGAGTGCAATGCTGGTTAAGCTCTCAGTGCATCATCAAACTCACAAAACATCACTTATACTAGAGCCCAAACCAGCAGCATAATCTTCTGGCTCTCATTATTAAGGGTTTTACCGTTTCCTCTCCACACAAAATTGAAACTGGCACCAGGCCCTATAATAAAAAACTAACCCATGATTTTTTTCCTTTACTCCACTTGGAAACTGTTTGTTGATAACCGAGATCTATGGTTGATAATTATTATTTTTTATAATAAAAAATATATAATTTATTTAATTATAATTAACCATTAATAATTATTTTTAAAATTCTAAAACAAACACTTTGGAATTTTTTGAGAAGCTGATCTTACCGTCTAAAATATTATAAAGCTATAATTATAGAACTGAAGTTTCTAGAGAAATGTAAAATTTATAACCGAAAAATTGAATTTATTTATAAATAAGTATTGTTAAAAAATCTAAAATTTAAATTTTGAAATCAACACCTTAAAAAATTAATTTTTTTTAAATGCACAAGGTGGATGTGAGGTATGTTCTTAAAATTATCTAAAAAAATATTAGTTTTAAAATATATGCAAATTGATCTAGACACAAATATATTCTGATAATATAAACCCATGAAGCGCCAAACCCACCTCGAGATAAAAGAAGAAGTGTGAGTAGTATGTAACTGTAAAAAGTTTAAATTTTTGAGAATTCATGGATTTTAATTTAAAGAATTGTTAATATAATGACAAACTTTTATTCAAGTAATTTAAAAAAGGTAAAATTATAAGATATTATTATTTATTTTTAAAAACAAGTCATTGTAGTTTTTTTCAATGTAAATTTATTAAAATAATATAATTTTATATTATTTCTTCCTGTCATTTTCTAAATCTCCAACTTAAAAGCATTTCTCAAATTATAAATATTGATGATTATATCCCATTTTGGTTATAGATTCGGCTAATATAGGGAATGGTTATTGTCGGTCTTTTTATTAAAGCCACACAAAATATTATTTGATTAATAAAATAGTTGATAATTATAACTATTAATAAGTAATGAAATTTATTATTTAATATATTAATTTATAAATTTATATTTTTAAAATAATGTAAACAATTATTTTAAAAAAATTATAAACTAATAAATTAGTCAAAACAACATAATTATTATACTATTTGTAAAACCTTAATAAAAAGAAGTATTGCAGTAATCCTGCCCTAAATATGGAAGAAGGATAGTTTTTTTTTTTTTT
>BPVZ01000010.1:2342382-2369473 GCA_020521535.1 Rubroshorea leprosula
ATTGGTCTATGGTGGAGAACCTTAGGTAGCATTTTTATCCTTTTTAAAAGAATGCAATTACAGACCTTTAGGTAGCTTTGAGCCCTAAAGTAGCAAGCTTTAAACTTTAATGTTTACCGTTATCAGAATCAGAAAATATTCCATGCGATAATCTTGAAAACCTCCAATAGGTAGAGAAGAAAAAGCAATACTAAAAAATTGGGGGGCAAAGCCAAGTTGGTCTCTAGAGCAAGGGGTAAGGGCCGTAAGGCTGAAACCTTAATTCATGGGCGGCGCAGACACAGTGATCCCCAATTCTCATAATTAGGTCTTTATCTGGACAAAAGTGAAAGTACGACATTCTCAACAAACAAAAAGACTGCGTAGTTGTTAGCACAAGAACACTGCAGTCAAAACAATAGGTAATCAAACCCACCATAACTTATCCACTAGACGGTTTATTTGATATATGGTATATTTGTGTTGGTGAACAACTGATATTGGCATGACATGCAAATTTGCAGGAGAGAAAAAGGTGGGGTCTCTTTGCATAGGCATGGGGCATGGGGGAAACATCAGACGCTAATAATGACCACAAAAGGCCCAAAGGTGACTTTCACTCGTACTCATGCTGTATTAATTTATTGCTTTCTTGGGGAGCTGAAGAAAATGCTTAATCATTACAGGAGCTAGATATAAACTAATCATCTCTTATTGTTTAATGGTCAGAAGTCAATTTCATTTCCTGGGTGTTATAGGCTGGCAGTGTGAAAAGTTTTGCTAAGGGCACTCCAGGTGTTTGTTGTTATGCTTCTGAGAGTCGCATGTTGCATTCCTTGGTTTTGACATGCTTGGAATGCGCATGCAAATGTTTGGGGCGCTGCCCGTACGTGGAATATGTTAGCTGTTTAGAATTAAACATCATTCTTCTTCTTGTAATTGTGATTGAAATTTAGTTTCCCTGTATTGCCTTGCCATAAAGACATCGTGGTTTATTAACAAAAGAATAGCTGTAAGGTGCATATGAAACTTGTCTGCAAGAGTAAACAAATAAAACTGCCTAGAAGTTGTGCGTAAGCATAAAGCTTCCAAATTGCCTTTCAAAATAGAAGGCATAAATCTTGCAAAGTCATTTTCATGTATTGTTCATCAAGTAGGAAATAGCAGACATTTTTTGCGTAATTGTTAGGAGTAATCAGCTTGTTATTAAAAACTTGTCTTGTGAAGTTCTCTGTCCCATCTGGTGCTATTTATGAAAGTGACCCAAAACCAAATAGTGAGTTATTATCTTTGTTTAAGACAACTGATGCATGTTTTAATGATTTTGGTTAAAATGAAACAGCATCATATGACAAATTAATAATCAAAAGTGTAATAAAACAGAAAAAGCACTTCATTGATATCCATGCTATTTCACTAATTGAACCAAAAATATTTTAGAAATTTGTATATGAAATGAACACTAGAATTCTGTGCTGAAGAGTTAACATGCAGCAATAATGTATCCTTCATTGTTGAAGAAAGAGAAGAATCTTTTATGAAGTTTATTGCAGTATAAATCAAGCTGAAACAATTATTCTCTTTTGCTATGATTTCTAATTACTATCACATATGGGTAAGCATTTTCATAGCCATTTGCACTAAGTAGTTCATTTTCAATAAATCAGGTTTATAGCTGGTTCATTTTCTAATTACAGGTTGGGTTGAATTAGATTAAAACTCAGAGACACAAAACCAATATGCTTAGAGTATTCTTCCACTTTTTTTTCTTTTTTCTAGCTTAATTGTTGAGATGCTTGTTGGGGAGGAGACATACGACTTAGTAGGGTAACATTGAGTGGTCCATTACATGTTTCGACATCACATTAGAACCAAAAAACTAGTCTATTAGTTCCATGGGTCTTCACATATATAAGCCACTATTTCCTTCTATTTTTTTTTTTTTTTGATGTGGGATCTTTAGTTTCCTCACACTCGCAAGGAAACATACTTCAACAATGCTTAGTATGTTCTGAATCTGTTTAATAAGTCTTCCCTACAGAGTTCTCTTTCTTGATTGAATGTGTTGTTTCTATTATTCTGTCTGACCTGAATGTAGCTCAGTTCAATGGGGTGAAATGAAGCCTATGTCTAGATCTAAAAGGAAGTAATTGCTTTCTGGTTAAAGACATTGGGAGTATAAATATGAAGATATAGGTAACTGGTGGGTAGGGTCATGGTATATATTGCTGCATCGTATAAAACTGAAAAAGGGGAAGAGGAAAAGTAAAATGTGAGAATATTGAGTCACTGTGTTCTTTGTCTTTGGAAGCCTTAGTTTATACCTTAAGTGCCAATCGCATGCAGCTTGAAGGAAACATCTACCCTGGATTCCTTAATTTGCTCCAAATTATTGAAGTCAAGATGAATGTTTTGACTCTGAAAACTCATAGTTTCTTCATCTTTACTTCTCCCCATTGACTCTTCTTCTGTCTTGTTCTGTTTCATTCGAAACTTTCTGGGTTAATGATCCAAACTGGCTGAAAGTATAGGTTACATGTAACATATCTTTCCATAATTTTTATAGGTCTACCTTGTTGAAATAGATAGGACTACAACTTCTCTAGGAGTTGGCAGCCTGGCACAAAGAAGACTCAACTTTCCATGTCTTCAGGGTAGTAGCTATGCCTTCTAATTTTAGATATAGGGCTGCTGCTGTCCTCAGTGATTCCAGCCTCTTTGTAGGGAAACCTTCAAACCTTGCCAGCACCATGCATTCCATTGCATTAAAGAGAACTAACTTTTTTCCTCATTTTTTCTCTTTTATTGGAGTAAATGCTGTCATTGAAAGTTCACCGCAACTGAAGTGAACTAGATAAAACGTTGCCAATGTCTCCCGGGTCTCATTAGTCAGTTTCTCTAGATGTTCTTCAACATACTAGTGAAATTTTAAAAGCTTAGCCATTTCTTTTGTCTGGAAGGAGTTAATGGCAGCTTTAATCTCATTGATTACTTTTGCATTCTTCTGGACATCTCCAAAATTTTGGAAATATGCTGACCTAAGAAAAGCAGAAAAGATAGTATTGAGAGGCAAACAGGAGGCCGTGCTCTATGTTGCTTGGTACAAAACCTATGGTATCAGAAGAGCCTATTGCTATTCAGTAGTTAAGGTTTGTAGAAAGGAGACACTTTTTGTCATCCCTGATAGTGCATCAACAATTCCCTGTTTTCCCTCCCGTAGATCCTCCAATCCAAGCTTTTTTCCCCTGGGATGATTTAGCATTGAAAGAAGAGCCTTCCACTTTTCCTTGGAGAAGCAGATACAAGTTGCTCATTTGGGTTGATCTCTTCAATTTTGTACTCGCTTTCTTTGGTTTTAGGGCCTTATCTACTCCAAAAGGAGGAGGTGGTGGAGCTGCCCCCTTGGTCAGTGACATGGGAGGTGGTGGTATATTGGCACCGCCCACTGGTACGTTAGATGTTGGAGCAGGTGGTGGAGATAGTGCTGCTATTATATTTATATGTGCATTGGATAACGGTAGCTAGATGATGTGTGCTATAGTTGAAGGTGGTGGTGCTACTGCCCCTGCTGCTGCACTTGTGTTTATTTTTATCTTGCCTTATATTAACTGGGAAATTGATGCTGTTTCTGAAGATGGATTGGGAAGTGGTGGTGGTAGGGGACCAGAGGCGGTGGTACTGCTACTAATCCTCTTGCTTCAGGCATCGTATTTGATATAGATGTAGGACTCTTTTGCAAGTTGTTTGTGGCTTTGGAATCATATGCTCTACCGCAAATTGCTTTAGCATGTGATTCTTGAGCTTCTTTACTTTCTTCCTTCAGGACATTACCCATATTCAACAAGATGCATGCCACATTACCACGCCTCAGTTTGCCAACTGCCTGAAGTCTCAGATGCAAAAGGAGAGGTTTAGAGTAAGCAGCACTTGCAAATTCACCCATGTTCCCAAAATGGAACACCTAGTGATTTTGCTTTCTGAATATGACTCACAATATCTCCAATAGTTGACCCTTGCATCCCGCTTTAAATGTTCTTCTCATTTTCACCCATCACATCAGGCATTTCTCTTGCTACGTTGATCGTGTAATTCAGCTTTGCTATTAATGTTTCAACTTCAATAAATGAATGTCAATTTACCCTAAGACTAACATCATACGTAAACTCCATAACCTCACTAAAGAGTAGAAGAGTGGTTACCAAGTAGCTCAAGATGTTCATTCTCCAAACTCCTTCCACTATTTTCTACTGAAACCCTTATTTATTTGTGATTCTTGGCCCATGATCATATCTGATAAGAGTTTCAAAACATAAAAGAGGTAGCCCACTACCTGCTTAAACATGTTATTTTGGTCTCTTTATGGAGATAGGCACTGCTAAATAAGTAACTTCAGTACTTATGCTCGGTGAATAAACCTGGTCTAGTGAAGCTTCGTTCGTTATTGAGGTCATTTTTTGAACTAGAACGCTGGGGTACAGCATTTAGAGATCCTCTGCAGTCTATTGCCAACTAACAGATGATGGGAAAAACTTAAACCTTCTGATGAACAAGATTTTCTAACTGCTAGTCATATAAATAGAAGAATATATACCTCCAGTACAGAAGCAGGGCTGTTGCAAGGAGGAAGATCGATGATCTCTCTGAAGGTCAGTATCCTCCCCTGGATTTCCCTCATTAACACTGAATTTCCTGACCATTGACTGGAATCGCCAATCATCATGTCAGCCATTTCCTTTGGATTCTTGATTGCATCTGGGCTTTGTTTCCTGCAACCTTATTACTTTGGTTATCCAAGATAAAATTTAACAAAGCAACAATAACTTGAGGGCTGGTGTAGATCAGGTTTTGGAATTCAAGTTTTGAAATTAATATTAAAAAAATTAATTTTTTTAAATGCATTAGAACAAGATGATGGGTGCACCCTTAAAATTATTCAAGAGAAAAATTAATTTCAAGGCATGTGAAAACTAACATAGAATTTCTTAATTGTAAATATTAAAAAAATAAATACTAACAATTCCGTTAATTATGTTCCTTTATTAAGTGATTTCGTTCATAACCATTCCTGTACAAAGGAAACGTTACGAGGGTCCTCTCCTTGCACTGGGGTCCGTAGACTCACTTACCCCGTTTAATGAATGGCATTAATACTTTTGTTGTTATTCATTTTGGTGTTATTTTTTATTTTTAATTTCTTCAAGTGAGATGAGAGAGAGATTCCAATCCACTTATTAAATATCTAAATGTAAAAAACTTCTTTTATCTGTTAATAGGAATTTAAATTTATGTAACTTTTTTCCTTTTTCTCACATGTTGAATTACTTGTTTTGTCTTATAAAAATATTATTTCCTTAAGTGAGACCAACAACTCAGGACAGGACTCTAGATCATCATATTTCTGTCTATTAATTTAATTCCTTAGCAGCAGAGGCAAATGCATAGAATTATTTTCAGTTAACCGAAAGTTATACTGAGCAATAACTTTGGTTTAAGTTCAACTAAGGGTTTTTTTTTTTTTTTTTTTTTTTTTTTTTTATTAGAAAAGGAACCACTTATTGAAATTTTCATAGAAAAGAAGGTGACAAAGAAAAATGGATATTCAAATCTTAACTATATAAATAAAAAGGTATTTATTTATCAATATTTTAATCAATTATTTTAAAAACTTCCTCTTAATCAAATTTTTTTAATTTCCTAAATTCTTGGTTTGGTATATCTTTATGAACTGAGGCCTTTATTTAAATTTAAAATCATTTTAAATGTGAACTAATGCTAATAGAGAAATAATTTAATAGTGGATTAAACATTTAATGAGTGTTGGAATAAAAAAAGTGCGTTAGAAAAATGGTTTTCATTGCATTTCTCAATTCTCATTGTTCCAAGCCAGGAAATTCAACCCACAACAATTTTTGTAGTTAAATGTAATTGGAAATGTAAAACGTTTTTTTTTTTTTTTTTAATTATTATTATTAAATTAAAATGCTCAACAACACCTCCTAATCGGCGTCGGAGAAGCTACACAAATCGCCGATCGACAATCGCAAGTCGACCGTAAAGAACCAGTATTTCGCATAAACCCAAACATGGACACAACAACTCTCCTCACCTTAACCGCCACCTTCTTCAGCTTATCCGTCTTCGATCTTCCTCCAACGTTGTCAACCGCCGATAACTTGTAAGTTCTCAGGAAAATCTGCCTTTGCTTCGCCCTCTCACGTCTACGATGAACGCTGAACAACGCAGCCATGTTTTTACTTCCATTTCTTTGCCTTGACAATGCTCTCTGGCCAAAACTTTCTTTTTGCTTTTCGCTGTTTTGATGATCCAACTGCTCGTAACCATCAACTCTCCGACTTAAGTTCACGGCGGCATCACGGAGGAGAGCGGCCATGGTGGCAAAAAGTGCAACCTGAGATAATTAGTGAAGAAGAAATCTGTTCTGGTAGTGGTATATATACAGGAGAGAGTTGTTTTTCAGTCTGTCTTGGCGTTGGCGTCCTGTATATTTTATACTATTTAATTGTTTTAGTTTATATTATTCATAAATTTTTAAAGAGATAGTTTTAAGGGAGTGCGTATCAATTTGAATTTAAAAAACTTAAAATTTTAATTTACATTTAAAAATTAAAATATTAATTTAAAATTTAAATTTTTTTGATATTTAAATTTATTAATCAATTATATATTTTAATATAATCAGTTTTTAAATTTAAATATAAACCTTTAATAAAATAAAATTTTAAATTTTAAATAAAATTTTAATTAAATAAACTAAATTAATTTAATATTTGAGTTCTAATTTTTTAGAGAATCAAAATTAATATGTATTTTTTCTATTTTATATAATAAATATATGACAATTGAGATTTTTTTATTTTAAATAAAAATACTTAAAAAGAATAAAAAATATTTTCAACATATTATATAAAAATATTTAGTTAAATTTATGTAAAATTTAAATTAGGACAATTAAATTGGACCAAGGAAGTAATCATTAATAGGGATGGATTATTTAATAGGATTTTTCTAAATTATTCCTTTAGGGCATAATTAAGGATATAATAAATAATTTTTTTATCATAAATTTGTGTTAAAAAAATAAAAATTAATATTTAATTTATTAATTATTTAATTAAATTTATTTATTAGACATTAATATTAAAATTAATGTTAATTTTTATATTTTTTATATATATTTATGACCAAAAATACTCTTAACTTTTATATACTAAGATTATAGGTTAGAAAAACATTTTTTATATATAAAACAGTTTTTTTTTTAATAAATGAGTAATTTTCACGTTTCAATACTATAGTATAAAATTTAATTAACCTTCTTTGACTGGTATTCATCGGAAGGCGGCAACTAAATTTATGTGGGACAAATCAACGGCTCTGATTTACTGGGATTAATTTGGGTAAAAGTGAACGGTCTCGATTGTCTGGGCAAGGTACCGTTATCTGGTCAGCGGAAAATATAAGTCACCGACTCAGCATATATTGACAAAATTTTGTTTCTTCCCACCTTCCCTTCCGTATATATAAACACACTACCTATCACGTAGTTAATAATAGTTTTGAATTTTCAATTTCATAGTGATAGTCTCAATACGAGTGGTTTGTTTATTGACTTTTCGGCCTGAGATGGACCAAGTTAAGTAACTTCGAGTTTAAGCTTCCATCAATTAACTTTTTGTATGCTTAATTTTTCTCCTAAATCAAAAGTTAGCTAGCTGGTATTATAATGATTTTAATTCGTAATTTTAATTTTAAATTAATACTTTTAAGTTAGTATATATTAACTTCATTAGTCAAACTCTTATTTAATTTTTTTTTTTATAAAACATATTAGCTAATTGAAACTCTCACGGAGAAGAGAGATAAAAAAAGAAAGTGAGGGTTTAAACCTTAATTATATAATTGAAGAAGCATATTTTTATGAATAGTTTAATAAGTTACTCTATTACTTTTCTTGATTGTAACGTTAATTCTTTTTCAACAAATAAGACTGGGTTAGCATGGATATTTTTAAATATTTAATCTATATTTGATTTGACTAATAGGTATACTT
Organism: Rubroshorea leprosula; assembly: GCA_020521535.1. Lineage (NCBI taxonomy): Eukaryota > Viridiplantae > Streptophyta > Magnoliopsida > Malvales > Dipterocarpaceae > Rubroshorea > Rubroshorea leprosula. The sequence goes on from BPVZ01000010.1 coordinate 2,350,433, forward strand.
GTTAGTTGATAATTGATGAAATAACTTATATAAGTTTGAAAACAACATATAAATTGACTTTTCCAAATGCCCTAACCTACTATTTAAGAGAAAAAAAATTATAAATAGATAAAATCAGACAAATAAAACACACCTCTAAATTAATATTTTAAAAATTAAATGTTGGATTTAAATGTTTTATTTAGGACTGTTCACATTTGATCCAAATTGATTGATCCAATCGAAATTGATCTAATCCAAGTAAAAGTCAATCTAAACCAACATTAATTTGAGTTGGTTTAGATTATAAAATTTTAAAATTGATATAAATATTTTGATTTGAGTGGTTTTACCTTCAACTGAGTGAATCACTTGATTATAAAATAACTTAATTAAATAATATAATTTTTTTTATATTTTTTGGTAAATGTATTTGTAGAATTTGTTGGTAAAATAAAAATATAATTTATTTTTAAAATTTTTATATACAAATTGTATTAAGATTTTTTTTTCTTGTCTTACTTTTCTTATTTATTTAGTATAATATTTTTTATGATTATAATATAATATTAATTGTATTGGCTATCATTACTTTATTTTATTTTTATACTATAATTGTTCAACACAATTTAATTAACTTAATTTAAAAATAGTGTAGCTTTAAATCTTCCTTTATATAAATAAAAACTCTACTCTCAAGACTCTCTACTTTGTTGAGTTGCAACAACATGCCTTTACATGCCTTAGTTACCTTATTAATTCTCACTTTTGTTTTTCTATCTTCTTAATTTTTTCTCACTTTTTTTTTTTCTATCTTCTTAATTCTTTCTCACTTTTCTTTTTTCTATCTTCTTAATTCTTACTTTAATCTAGTAGTTGGTAATATCATTTTGTTGTCTATGATTTTATTCTACTTTAGTTTGGTGTACTCTAATTTTTTACTTAATCAAACATAATTAAAATAGTGTTAAAAACCAATCATTCTAACCAAACTACACTGATTTGATTTAAGTTGAATTGATTTGGTTATAATATAAAAATGGATTGGATTAGTTTGAAAATTTTACTAACCAATTAAATTAATTTGGTTTTAAAAATGTTAACATTCAATTCAATCCACACTACGAATATCTTTAGTTTTATTAATATAAATCATATATGTTAATTTTGAAATCAATCTAATATTAATAACCATTTGATTGAGAAATGGTATTGTTCATTATAATTTAATAAGTATTAAAATCCTATACAATCAATGAATAAGTTATGTATATATTAAATTAAAATGAAAATTTAACATGTGTAATCTATGAGAATAGAAGATTTATTTTTGTTGGCCATCAAAATAACTATTCAATAAAATAAAACTCCTAAAGTGAGTTAAACAATATGTTTTTTTGTTTTGATACATTAAATAATGGGTTATACAATAGAAAATAGTTTTCTTTTTCTTTTAATTCCTCTCCACTTATCTAAAAGTTTAAACTTAGAATCTCTAACTTATAGTCTTAAATTTTTAACCACTTAAGACACCTACTTGAGATAGTTACATTTTATATCTAAAAACAAAGAGACAATAGCTATTAGCTAAACTCCAAACATAAAAAAAAAGCAGAAAAGAAAACACTAAGGAGGTGTTTGGTTGGGGGGAAAACTTTCCCCATTCCAGCACGTTTGGAACTAGAGACTGGATTGGATTAGATATGATTCTAAAGATAGGATTGGATTGGATTAGATATGATTCTAAAGATAGGATTGGATTGGATTAGAAAGGATGAAATATATTTGAATCAAATGAAATGTTTGATTACACATGATACAAAGTAGGATTAGATATAAATATTTATTTGTATAGAATAAAATGCCCTTGTATTAAAGGTATTATAATTATTTTTTATTTTATTCTTATTTATTTTGTTTTACAATAATTCATTTACTTTTTATAATAAACAATTAATTTAGTGCCAATTAAGTTAAGGAATTTATTAAAGATGAAAACAATCCTCATTAATTATTTGAACAAAAACATAAAAAATTCCAAGTTAAATATCATCAAATTTCCTTTGTTTTCTTGGAAACCAAATAGCTAAAATACTAAATTAATTGTAACAAAACCAATTGATATTCATGTTGCCCATACCCAAACTTCAATTGAAATCAATGCTAAATTTTGCATAAGAAATTGGTAGGTGTAGTTTAGAAATTCAAAGAAAATAATCAAAAAGAGAGAGAGAGAGAGAGAGAGAGAGAGACTTCATTGAATTATAGGGTAAAAAATGAACCAAGATCAATAGTAGTTGTCAATTGCCCCCACTGCCCTCTTTCATCCCATCATCCATTTACATAAAGATTTGTGAAGTTCATTTTTTCTTCGGTGACATCTTGTCTCAGATTTGTGAAGTCCAAAGCATTTTGCCAGTGAGAAAAGCTATGAGATCATCTAGCAGAAGAAGATGGGTAGGTGAGTTTAATAGGAAGTAGAATACCATTGACGCTTGAGAAATCTATTACAATGACTTGTGAATCTGTGATTGACGCCAACGAATTCCATCTTCAATTTAGCTATTAAAATGATTTTTGATGTTTGAATAAAAGATACAAAATCGAAGAAGCCACAATGAAGATAGGGACAAAAAGGAAAATTACATCTTTTCCTGAGTAATCCCATGGGGTAGGTGGGATATTTTTTTTGTTATGAACTTAGGATAGGACACAACATTGGATAGTAGTTATCTAATCCGATGTCCACCCCAAACATGAGACATATTGACACGGGATATAAATTTTGTCCTATCCCATGTCTTATATGATACTCCAAATGTACTGTTAAAGTTCTCTAAACTTTTGTTCTTTATAACGTTATTTATGTATTTTCAGACATTAATATTACAATAAGATGAGGATAAAATTGACATTTTTAACATTTATTTTCCTTAATACAATTCCCAACTTGTAAACTTTTGTTCCTACACCTTTTAAAAGCAAAAACTTTTCTCCAAAGTTTTCTACTTAGCACTCATTTGATAACTTTCTTATTAACTTTCTGTATACTAATTTCTCTCCAAACATAGAAAAGTTAACAACCTAACAAAATTCTAACAAAACCTTACTACCAAATTCCAACAAAAGTTCATTACAAAATTTATTAACTTTCTATACAGTACTTTCCCAATAACTTTTTAATAAAAACTTTCCTAATAAAGTTTACCCTCCAACCAAACAGGCCCTAAAGTTTAGGTCTACTAGGTACTGGAAGAATCCTCTTCAGAAGAAAATTTTGATTTTTGATTTAGGGATTTCGATGTTCCATGCTTCCTTTAGGCAGCTCATTGAAGAATGAGAGTGAGTAGATGAAGGGAAGGGTTGTTGGCGAAGGAAGAGACGGAGGGTTGCCAAAGGAGGAGATGGTGTGGCTTGCACTAGGAGGAGAGAGAGAAACCAATTTGTTTAACTAACATTTAATTTTCTTGACAATTCTAACATCACAGCATATGACTTATAATATATTTAGTAATTATTAATATATCTAAAAAATCAGAGTATTTTATTTTTAATTTAAATATAGTATTAGTTACTAAATATTAAAAAAATAAAAAAATAAAAAATAAAACCAAAAGCCAAATCTAACTAAACAAGCCTAAATGTTTAACGATTTCTTGGTGCAAAGTTCATGGACTAAATTAGTAGAAAATTCCAAATTCAGAAACCATTTGGTAATTTAACCTAAGTGGATCAACTACAAACAACCGAGATGGTACAAATTAAATTGGCTTGAAGTGGTCCATACTCTAGGGAATGGAATAAGCAATTTTTCATCCACAAAAAAATGACTTGAAGTGGTCCAAAGTCTATGCCTGACGGCCCAAACGAATCCCACAAAGCGCATAAAGAGAAGAATACATTAATGTCAATCGTAAAAACTTACCAAATTTACTAGATCCCTCATGTTGCCTCGTACAAATCTTCAAAACCCACAATTAAACTTTCTCATAAATCCTAGTACATATAGCTGACTAGCATATAATGTCATGTGGTTCAAAGTATCAAATATGATTAGTAAATATTATTTGATAAATTAAATTTATGTTTCAAGTTTTAGGTGGACAAATTATTGTTAAAAAGAATGCAGACGGTAAAACACAAATAATTTGATGGGTAGTTTCATCTTAATTTGATAGTTAAGTTTTGTAGTTGAATGTAGTTTAAATTGTAAAAAAAATTTTTTTTATTGAAATTAAAATGCTCAACAACAAGTCCTAATCGGTGCCTGAGAAGCTACACAAATCGTCTATCGACAATCGCAAGTCGACCTTAAAGAACCAATATTTCACATAAACCCAACCATGGACACCACAACTCTCCTCGCCTTAACTGCCACCTTCTTCAACTATTATTGATTATTGATTATATAAGTATAATCAATAGAAATTTTGTTTATTATATATACATAATCGACAACAATAATGGCTGTCAATTATACCAAAATTTTGTAAATATAAATGTTAATATTTAACCTTCCATTAATAGCATCTATAAATATATTATATATTTTATAAATTATAAATTTGGTAATAAAAATTTAATACTAACAAATGTGAAATTATTTTGAGTTAATATTATACATATATATTTTGATTAAATTATTAATTCTAACACCATGCATTTATATATTTGATAGTGTTAAATTTTTATTACCAAATTTATGATTTATAAGATATATAATATATTTATAGATGCTATTAGTAGAATGTTAGATATTAACACACACACACATATATATATATATATATCTATAAAATTTTGATATAATCAACAACCAATTCTATTGATTATGCATGCATAATTGACACATTATTATAATCGATAAAATTTTTGTCAATTATATTTCTATCAGTTAAATACTATTTTCTAGTAGTATTTGATACTCTAATTTATTTTACTTAATCAAATATATTTAAAACAGTGTTAAAAACCAATCAATTAGATCAAACTACACCAATCGGATTTAAATTGAATTAGTTTGATTATAATATAATAATGGATTAGTTAGACTGGTTTAAAAATTTTACTAACCGATTGAATTGATTCGATTTTAAAAATGTTAAAATCTAATCCAATCTATATTGTGAGCATCTTTAGTTTTATTTATATAAATAATGTATGCTAATTTTGAAATCAATCTATTATTAGTAGCCATTTGATTGAGTGATTGAGAAATAGTATTTTTCAATATAATGTAGTAAATATTAAAATTCTATACAATCAATGAACTAGTTATAGATACATATATATACTTAAAATGAAAATTTAAGATGTGTTATCTAAAAAAATAGAAGATTTATTTATTTATTTTGCCATCAAAATAACTATTCATTAAAATAAAACTCATAGGAGTCAATTGCGCAATGTCTTTTTGTTTTGGTATATTAAAAATGAGTTGTGTAATAAAAGATAGTTTCCCTTTTTTTCATAATCCTTCTCCACTAGTCTCAAAATTCAAACTTAGGATTTCCAACTTAGAGTTTCAACCTTTTAATCACTTAAAACAGTTACACAATATATCTGAAAATAGAAAGACAGTAGCTATTAGCTAAATTTCAAACATACATAAATAAAAGCAAAAAAAAAAAAAAAAAAGAGTAAGGAGGTGTGTTTAAATGGAGGAAAACTTTTTTCTAAAGTTCTCTAAACTTTTCTCATGCGAGGTTATTTATATATTTTCACTCATTAATACTAAAATAAAATGGGAATAAAAGTGGCATTTTTAACCTTTATTTTTTCTGATACAATTTTAACTTGTAGACCTTTTTTTCTACACTTTTGAAATCTCTACATAGAACTCACTTGATAACTTTCTTACTAATTTGTCATATATTAATTTTTTTTTACCAAAAATAGAAAAATTAACAATTTAACAAAATTCTAACAAAATTTTACTACAAAATTTATTAATTTTTTATATAATGCTTTCCTAATCACTTTTCAATAAAATTTTTTTTTGATAAAATTTGCCTTCTAACCAAAACAGGTCCTAAAGTTCATGTTTACTGGGTACTGGAAGAATCCTCTTTAGAAGAAAGTTTTGATATTTGATTTAGGGATGTCGATGTTCCATGCTTCCTTTGGGCAGCTCATCGAAGAAAGAGAGGGAGTAAATGAAGGGTTGTTGGCGAAAGAAGAGATGGAGGGTTGCCAGAGGAGGAGATGGTGTGGTACACAATAGGAGGAGAGAGAAAAACCAATTTATTTAATTAAAATTTAATTTTCTTGACAATACTACCATCCAGCACATAACTTATAATACATTTGGTAATTATTAATACATTTAAAAGGTCAGAGTATTATATTTTTAATTTAAATATGGTATTAGTTATTAAATATTTAAAAAAAAAAAAAACAAAACCAAAACCAAAACGAAAAACCAAAATCAAAATCTAACTAAACGAGCCAAAATGCTTAAAGATTTCTTGGTACAAAGTTCATGGACTAAATCAGTATAAAATTCCAAATTCAGAAACCATTTGGTAATTTAACCTAAGTGGATCAACTAAAAACAACCGAGATGGTACAAATTAAATTGGCTTGAAGTGGTCCATATTCTAGGGAAATGGAATAAGCAATTTTTCACAGAAAAATGACTTGAGGTGGTCCAAACTCTATGCTGACGGCCCAAACCAACCCCACGAAGCGCATAAAGAGGAGAATACATTAATGTAAATCGCAAAATCTTACCAAATTTACTAGATCCCCCATGTTGCCTCGTACAAATCTTCAAAACCCACAATTAAACTTTCACATAAATCCTAATACATATAGCGGGCTAGCATCCAATGTCGTGCCCTAAGTATTGAATATACTAATAAATAAATATTATTTTATAAATTAAATTTATGATTCAAGTCTTGATTTAGTACTAAAAAATTAATAAATTTGAAATTATCAAAAAGGTGCATTTTTAAGATTATTTAAGAATATTAATTCCAAAATTCATTTAATTGAATTAGAAACCTAATAGTAAATTAAAAAAAGGTTAAAGTGCTAATTTGGTCCCTCAACTTTTACATTTATACCAAAATTCTCATTTAACTTCAAAAAACACTAAAATTATCCTTGAACTTTAATTTTTAATACCAAAATAATCCTTAAACTTTAAAGATAAGTACTAACTTAATCCTTAAACTTTAAAGATAAGTACTAACTTAATCCTTAAACTTTAAAGATAAGTATCAAGTTAGTTCTTAAACTTTGATTATAAACATTAATTTGGTTTTTTAATTTTGATTACTTATTAATTTGATATGTAAATAAAAATATCATAATGATAAAATATAGTTATTTAATTCTACATATCATTAGTGTTTAAAAAAAATTAATTTTGTAACAAAATAACTATTTACACGGCACTTCTATTAACAGAAAAATTATTTTGGTATCAAAAATTAAAATTTAGGGATAATTTTAATATTTTTTGAAGTTAAAGAACAATTTCAAAACAATGTTAAAAGTTAAGGGACCAAATTAATATTTTAACCTTAAACAAATCAAAAGGGATTCAATGCCATGTTTGTATACGATGCCAGCAAGTCAGAACTCTTCGCCCATTATCGCTCCTTCTAATTCCTCCCTTGGAACCCCCAAAGGCTTGAAAAGTCCTGTGACCTGCGGGGCATTCTCCGGCCTCTTTCATGTGAACCTCTTTTATCGGCTGTGATTTGCTTCAATGTACCATTTTATCTTGGCTGCCCCTTAAATATTCTTTGATCTTCTTCACCATTTTCCTGCATCAAAACTTTTCAATTCACTAGCTATCTCCCTCCTAGCTTCCTTCGAAAATAGATTATTGTTCACCTAGAGATTGAGGAAGGGAAGACCCTGAAAAATTGAAGCCATGAAGTGTTCTATCAGTATTTTCGTTGCCGCCGTTTACATCATTTTCTTCTTTCTTTTGGCTTCCATCTCAGCCGGCCGACACTTAAACCCGTGGCCAACAGGTACAAAATTTAAGTTTGACAAGCCAGAATCAATTTTCTTTTCTAACAGTTCGGATATGAAGAGCGAGTACGGTTAATTATTTAATTTTTTAACAATACTTTGACGTTCGGTGGTTAATAAAGGTAGAAAATTAAAAATTAAGATGATTTAGTATTAAAAGTACCAAAATATTCAATATTAATCACATAATAGGATGAATAAAACTTAAGTAAGATTTACATTATGTTTACATTTCAACATTAAGAATGTCAAGACATCCTATTATAACCACAACCACAAAAGGGGTGAGATGTATATAATGTAGGTTTTACTTAAATCTCATCGATGAGAATTGGACATCCTCACATTAAGCTTATGATATTTTTAATGTCAAAATATTTTGATTTTTATTATATATATAATATTAGGGAAAAGTATTTACTCACTAGACTTCTAAAATATTAGAAGGAAAAGCACTAAAAAATTATGAGTTTTAATAAATTTCTACTAAAAAAGATTAAAATACCTTATTTTTAAAATAGTAATCAGACTGTTTTGATTTAAAACAATGAGGAGACTGTTTTGGTTATTTGTCATAGTATTTTATTGAAATAATATACTTTTAAATATTTTTTCTCTTAATTTTTAAAAGTCTAGTTGATAGTTACTAATATCATAATCTTATTACACATACTATAAAATGGTGTCTAAATTTAACTGTCACAAACCTTGTCCCAATTTTACCCCTCTCAGATGCTCACTTTTTATTATCTAGATTCAATACACACCATAAGAAGGAAGAGGCAAAAATGGCATTTAATTGAAAAATAATTTAATTTTTCAACTTTTTGTTAAATTTCTCTTTTATTATATAATATGTACATAAAAGTGTGACAATTAAAAATAGACGGAGGCACGTAGTACTAATTTGTTAAACATACGTACTTTAACGTAGCAGATGATTACAGCCAGGCAACCAGGGCAAAAGAAACAATTGCGAACCCTAATATGCACAAGGAAAGAAGGGCCAGTACAGTGAAGAGAAACGGAGCGGATCCACTTAAAATTGCAGGGTCCAGCTTACCAGACTGCTCACATGCGTGCGGCTCCTGCTCCCCATGCAAGCTGGTGATGGTCAGCTTCGTGTGTGCGTCGCTCGAAGAGGCAGAAACATGCCCCATGGCTTACAAGTGCATGTGTAACAACAAATGTTATCCTGTTCCATGATCTTAATTGTATGTCTTTCAATTTTTTGCTGTATCATGGTTAGCTGTGTTCAGATTTTTTATCAAAGAAAATGGAGAGAATTTCGAGAGACCAAGATGAAGAGCAGAACACATAAAATGAAGAGGAGTATATCACTCCAACTCCAATTTTCACATGACAATCTCTTCTATTTATAGGAAAATACAAACTCAATTCAAAATTCAAATATAAGCAACTATTCTGCATTAAAAAACAATGAAAGTACACTTTAAATTTGAAAATAACAACCACTTTTGCTGCATGCTTGCGTCCTTTGACAGCTCTGCAGCATGCTTGGTCCCTTCATTTCATTTACATTTGCATTTGCATTTTCTGTTCATTGCAGCCCCATTTCATCAACATTTGCATCTTAGCTTGCTGCACATTTTTGCTGTCATTTTACAGCTCCATTTCCATCATATTTGCAGCTAAATTGCTGCCATATTTGCTATCAAATTGCAGCTTCATTTGCTGTCAATTTTCAGCCTCGTTGCTGCCATTTCATGGCAGTTTCATTTCATCATTTCTGCAGATTTGAATGCCACGTTTCTAGCAATAATTCCAACACTCCTCCTTGGCATCAAAGCTGCAAAATCAAAAACAGAAATAGATTTATACCTAAGCACCTGGGATCAACCCTTTGCTATCCATCTTGTGCTTGGTTTTCACCATTTTTTTTTTCACATCCATGTACCATCCTTCTCAAACAACCTCAGCTCCTCCTTCATTACAGCTTTCCTTCTTTGGATTTTGTTGCCTCGAACAAATTTTGGAGGTTTTGCAACTAAGTTACATTTTCTGAGCAAATAAAATAAGGAATTAGTACCTCAAAGTGCGACTTCATCATCTTTTTTCATCTTCTATAGCTTCCTTGGGCTAAGGATTTTGGTTACTCGATCATGAAAAATGACTTGATGCAATGTTGAGTACTCTCTTGGTCCCAATCTGCATCTTCACAAGCCATCCTTGCCCTTTTAGACTAATGCTGTAGAATAAAACATGACCCATAGCAACAACATAAAACATCATTAAACCAGCATCTTTTGCTCTTGCTTCTTGCAGATCTTCTGCCTCAAGAAGATTGAAGGACGTCAAGTTAACCTTCAACTTCACAGCTTCATATACTCTCTTCTGCCTTAACAAGTTGGTTGCATCCTTTTGTCAACCACTTTCAAAGATTGAAGGACCTAAAGTTAACCTTTATCATCACAGCATCTTTGTTGCATTTTTGGTCAGAAGAGTTTGCTGTGTTGGGTCAAAATAGGGTATTTTGAAAGAAAAACTTGCTGGAAACTATTTGGGTTTGGCCGGAGTTTATGGTAGTATATTTCTCTCAAATCTCTCTCACACAGGCCCTCAAAGATCATGAAAGGCTCTAATACCATGTTCAAATTTTTTATCAAAGAAAATGGAGAGAATTTCGGGAGACAAAGATGAAGAGCAGAACACATAAAATGGAGAGGAGTATATCACTCCAACTCCAATTTTCTCATTACAATCTCTCCTATTTATAGGAGAATACAAAGTCAATTTAAAATTCAAATTTAAGCAACTATTGTACATTAAAAAACAATAAAAGTACACTTTAAATTTGGAAACAGCAACCACTTTTGCTGCATGCTTGCATCCTTTGGCAGCTCTGCAACATGCTTGGTCCTTCATTTCGTTTACATTTGCATTTGTACTTTTTGTTCGTTGCAACCTCATTTCATCAACATTTGCATCTTGGCTTGGTCCACATTTTTGCTATCATTTTACAGCTCCATTTCCATCATATTTGCAGTTAAATTACTGCCATATTTTTTTGTCAATTTTCAGCCTCATTACTGCCATTTCATGGCAGTTTCATTTCATCATTTCTACATATTTGAATGCCACGTTTATAGCAATAATTCCAACAAGCTGAGAACCTGTCCATCTTTTTCCATGTCTTGTTTGTAGACCGGATCCCAGAGTTCGAAAAAGGGCCACGCTAGCTTAGATGAAACTATGCAATTTGTACTTATTTTCGGTAGTTTAGTCCCTCAAATTTTGTAAAACTTGTAAAGCATCCTTAAATAATTTACAAGTTCATCCGGCTTAACCCGCAGTCGACTCATATTCGTTAGTCATGGATTGCTCAAGAATCTAGACAAACCCAACTCAAAAAAATCTTTGACCTATTTCATTCCATGAATCACCCTGTGAATCTTAAAAAAATAAAAAAGAGTCAAGAATTAAAAGAAATAGAGACTTATATTTTATTGTATAAATTATCATAAATACTAAAAAAAAATTGTATGGATCTCCCTCACACGCTGGAAACCTAAAATTGACCCGCCAAGCCAAGTAGACCCGGCCCAGATTTCAGAGTTCGAAAAATGAAACAATGCATTTTTTTACTAATTTTTGATAAGTTAATCCTTTAAATATTGTAAAAAGTACAAAGCAGTCCTTAAAGAATGTACAAGTTGACACCACCAAACCCCATAAGGCTGCTGCTAAAACTTACTTTTAATCTTTTACCTTAATAAATTTATAGGTTTTAACCCCTCATCTTATACTATGACACCGTTAACCATTTACCTTAATATGTTTGTAAGTTTTAGTTCTTCATCTTATATTATGACACTTTTAATTTTTCACCTATACAAATTGAAGAAAATAATCATTATTTAAGGTCAGATTATAATATTCTATTAATTCTGTTAGTTAATTATTAGCATTCCATTAGCATTTTGTTAATGAAACTAATAAATAAAATTGAATTTAAATTCCATGTATTCTATAATGGAATGCTAAAAAATACTAACAATCAACTAAGAAAGTTGACAATCAGCTAAGAAAGTTGACAATCAGCTACCAAAGTTGACAGTCAATTAACAAAGCTCACAATCAACTAATAAAACTAATAGAATGTTATAACTTGATTTCAAGTGAGGGTTATGTTCATCGATTCATATAGGTGAGGAGTTAACAGTGTCATAGTATAAGGTGAGGGATTAAAACTTATAACTTATTAGGGTAAAGGGCTAAAAGTATTATAGTATAAAGTGAAAAACTAAAACTTACAAACTTATTAAGGTAAAGAGCTAAAAGTAGGTTTTCGCCCTTGATCCACATGGTCCACTTTCTAAATACGAGAATTGCCATTGAAATTGCCAAGGAAGGGGAGCAAGAGATGTATAGTATAAGGTGAGGGGTTAAAACTTATTAACTTATTAGGGTAAAGAGCTAAAAGTGTTAAGATGAGGGACTAAAACTTATAAACTTATTAAGATAAAGGGTTGAAAGTGGTTTTTCACCCTCAATTCACAATTTCGGATGGTCCACTTTCTAACTACAAGAATTGCCATTAAAATTGCCAAGGAAGGGGAGAAAGAGACGCACCCTACTGCTAAGATTATTAAGGCAACTAATCACGGAGGTGACTGGCTTCAATTGCCTTGTAACACAAGGAGACAAAGGAAAAACCACAACTCAGCAACCCCAATCATGTTTTTGATTACAAAATCTTGAACCACAATGCCATTCTCCTCCTGCTCCTCCTCCACCTCCTCCTCATCCTGACACACTTCTGGCACAACCACTTTGCTCCATCGGGTCCCATCTTCATCTATACATCAACAGAACCATCACCAGCTTTTCTTCCCAACAGCTGCAATAGCAGGTGAACAAGATGCCCTTCTTTTGTTTTTAATTATAATTTAGTAAAAATTTCAATCTTTCTTTATTTGTGTCTGTGTATTTGTCACGATGTGGAACTTTGTTTTGTTTATACGCAAAAGCCATCACCTTTTGCATTACAAACTTTATGCTGAATTTCATCTTTTTGGGACACAGAAAACTTTCTTATAGTATAAAGTTAATTATAAAGTCCCCTTTGATCGCGCTGTTAGCATTTGCCTCATGAAAAAGGTTTGATGGGTATGTCTGGGTTCATGTTATGATTCCATCTCTTGACTCTTGTGAAGAGAGAGAGAGAGGTGGGAAATGATGGAGGGTTGAATTATGAGAGGAGGGCATGAATAATGCGCAATCATTTCTGATCCATTTCTTCAATCTTTATGGTCCTTTTTGTTGCATTGCTCTTTTGCTTTCGGTTAAAAAGAATGTAAGGATCTAATCTTTAATTTTGGTCCCCTCATGAGATTAAGGAAGCGTCGACAATGCTTTCCTTCTTGCTCTTCTCTTCGCAGAGTAATTCTCAACCCCTTTTATTTATTTATTAATTTTTCTATGTATGTCAATTTCCAACAATGTTGTGCTGGGAGATGATAAGAAATACCCATTAACTTGACATGTTTTTGTTACTGATGTCCTGTAAATGTAATGCTTTTATTGAATGATTTGGTCGTAATGATACTTAATGTTCTCTGTTTTGCTGCCTAGAGCAAACAATGGTTTCATTTTCTGCACCATTGTTTTGAGTTTGTAGCATTGTCTTTCATGCTTACTCAATTAGGAACATGTATTTGTCTGTTGGTTATTGCTTACTTTTGTTTATCTTAAATTACGTGCACATAGCAAAACCATAGAGTTCATGTATGGAAGACAAATTATGATTTTCCTCTGTGTTTGCCATTTCATAGTTAATGTTTATTTCTCTACTTAATCTACGTCAAAATTTATGTTCTATTTTCAAACGGATGAAATGACTTACGCAGCCTGGCATTTTCTGTCTAGTCATTCATGTATGGAAGAAACTAGTTGCTACTAAAACTAGTTGAAAATCCATTATAGGTTGATGAGGATGAAGTTTATTGGAGATAGAAGAAGGGCAATCAAGAGTTGGAATGGACACAGGGTTCCACTCACGTAATCTCACAGTTGGCTCAATGTTTTAGTGAGTAGATCTTCCTGGTAACTTTTTCAGCACTTCTGTTGTGGCTACACTTCCCCTTAAAAAACAGATATGATCATACCAATCTTATTTACCTTCTACTGTATGTCATGAAAATTCCAGTTTTGTTCTACTACTTCTCATCATGACATTGTCATTAGGAATTCTTAAGCGCACACCTCAGTAGGGAAGGAATTTTTTTTTCTTTAGAATATTAGCTGCCTTGAAATTTTGAAATCTTAATCTCATGCATCGAAGTCTCATAAAAAAAACTCCTGGATTCCATTAAACTGAGGTATCAAGGTAATTGACATTTCAAAATAAAGTGAAAAGCCTTAACCAGTTTTAGGATTTAATTTAAGGACAAATTTTTATATGTTAGGATTTTACTAAAATTTCACTAGCATTAGTGACATTAGCTTTTTATAGCTTAAAAGTTAGAAAAAAGGAAGAGAAGGGACAGGTTTCTCATCCTAGGGATTTTGATATTGGATACTATATTTTGTTATAGTGTATGTCAAATATGCACAGAACACAGAATGGGTAAGCTTCTCCTGATGTGTTAATAGACTAGAAACTGTCAAAATTGTCCAATTCTATTGCTTTTTGTTGGCATAACTAACTTCTAGATTTTTTAAAATATATATTTTGTTTTTTAAAACATAAATAATGAGTGGTTTAGTTCAACAGTTCAAGGATTTGAAGCTTTCATTGTTTTGAGAGTTCTTGATAACTATTATGCACTAAGTCCACTTTTTCTTGCCATTATTTTTAAGCTATTACGTTAAACTTCTTTGCTATGGTCCTTGGTCTCAATTTGTGGAGCTTGGAGAAAAGTCAATAGTAATTAACTTTTATGTGATAAAATTAAGATTGCAATTGCCATAGTAGATGACTAATCTGAGTTCTTCCATTAAGAACACATTCTCTTTTCTCACCTTTCAGTCGTTTTTGGTTGTAGCTAATGTTATGGTTGGATCACGATCATGGATAGGGGGTCTCTTGAACCGTGTGAGCAATAGACGTAATGAGAGGTTTCTTGACTACCCTTTGACTCCTATCCAGGTAAATTATGATGTTAAGAGATTGTTTTGATTTTAAACCTGAGTCTCAGCTTTAATCATTTTAATTAACAAGAGTGGTGGTCAAGGGGATGTAATGAAAGACCAAAACCGCAGACTTCAGTTGGCATTTTAAGTTTATGTTGAGTCAGACTGCTGAAATCATTTGTTGTTGCTTCTTAAGGCATCATTTAGAAGATATTGTGCTGAGAGTGGACAGAATTTTTACCGTGTAAATTTCAATCAAAATTGTAATTTCGATTCCATCACTTGTGGCACATTTTCATTTTTCCATTACTCCATTTCTTGGGTCTCTTAAGTGATAAATTGATATGCTCTTGCATTTCTTATTAGGAAGAAAGACTTCAAAGGCTTCAGGAAAGACTACAAGTACCCTTTGATGGCACTCGCCCTAATCATCAGGTACTCTTTTCATTCTTGTGATATGTATTATTTCTCTTAAACTTTGTCTCCTCTAACCTGGGTTTTCACTTTATGTTTGAAGACTATGATTCTAAATATAGTCATTTTCCTTGTTCACAATTCTTTTCAAATTTTCAATTACTTTTTAGGCTATGTTAATTGTTAGGTCCGTTGATCACTCAAATTATCTTTGACAGGAAGCTCTGAAAGCATTGTGGGATGCTGCCTTTCCTAATATTTCTCTGAAAGGCTTGATCTCAAAGCAGTGGAAATCAATGGGGTGGCAGGGTCCTAATCCATCAACTGACTTTAGGTACAACACTTTCATTTAAAACTCTAAATTTTCATCTTTTCCTCTCATTCATGTTTTCCTTCTTGATGCTCTAGCTCTCCACTTACCTTCATAAAAGAAGATCCCATTACCAGAAGGACACACTTTTTTTGACAAAGTGAAATTGTTTTGCTTTATAGATTCTAATGCTTATTTTCTTAGAATTCTTCTGATTATAACAATTAAAAGTTCCTTCTCTAGCATTGTGTGAAAACTGCACTAGAAAACATGGAGTTTATAAAATTGCATTTATCTTGTAATTCCAAAAATCTTTATTTAATTCCTGTATGTAATATTGTAATTGAGATTGATCCACTCTGAAACTTTATTATACAGGGAAAACGTGATATAAAGTGCCCTTGATTGTTCAAAACCAATTGTTAATAATTTGTTGTTTTGCATAGGTTGTAGAACACATAAGGGATAGAATAGTATTCCAGAACTCCCAAATACAACTGGTATCTATTTTAATTCTTCAATATCAGAGAAGTAAATAGATAATTTTATCCAAAGATTGAGAGGACTTGATACCATGAATCATTTGTAAGATCATGATTCTGTTCTTGACCTTTAGATATGAAAGGCATTTTTCTAAGAGTGAACTTATATCCTTAGGGGTTGTGGTTTTATTTCTCTGGAGAACTTGCTGTTTTTTGCTAGAAGTTATCCGGTATGTCTTCTGTTCTTTTTTACTCTTATGTTTGGTTTCGAGATTTTGTAAAGAAATTTAACTTAATACTAATTGGTTAATAATACAAAATGAAGGCATCATTTCATAGGTTATTATTCAAGCAAGATGGGGAGCGAGCAGTTTGGGAATACTCATTCGCTGTTGCTGGCATTAATATATCATTTATGTTGATTCAGATGTTGGATTTATATGCAGGTTTGTAGACAGTATCCATTACTTATTTATTATTGCAGCCAATAGTTTTTCCTATCAAATTAAAGCTTAAAACCCCATTACTACATTGTACATCATAATACTTTGTACAAAAATAGAGAATAATGTTTTGACCATAGGATATCTACCTAAACTCAAGTCCTCCTTACCCAATCTGAGTTCATCTGGTTCATAAATTTGGGGTTGTTAATTTTCTGACAAGTCTTAAACATCTCTCTGTAATCTATCTTGTTATTTTTGCAGTTAAACCAAGATGTCTCCCTGGAGTGAATTTCTTAAAACTACTTGAAGGTAATAGAAGTACGTTTCAAGTACATTATCCCCAAGCAATGTTGAATCTTGAAAACAACTCTTAGGCTTCCACTTATCATTTGTTCTTATTATTTGAATTCTTCAAAATTGCAGAAGATGAACAAGCATTCGATGTGTTGTACTGTATAGCTTTTGAAATGATGGATGCCCAGTGGCTTGCCATGCACGCTTCCTATATGGACTTCAATGTATTTGCCCCTCTTGCTCTGACTCTCAATCCCTTATTGACACCATCTCACATTCGCTTCATGACAAACTTTCTTATTTTGCTGAAGGTCATATCTATGCCTTTCTCTAAAGAAAAGAACAAGCCAAAAGTTTCCAGTGTCCAATTGTTTTTTGCTATTCCCTTGATGGGATAGAGCAACTTCATTCTATCCATGGAACTAATTTGAGTGCGTAAAAGCTTATGTGAGGAACTTCAGTCAACATCACAATTTCCAATCCTGTGCACCAAACATGCTCTATATGTGATGCTGGCTGAAGCCCCTTTCATAAGCTTATATAGCAGCAAATTCTAGACAGCATAGGTATAGGTGATGTGTCGTATTTATAGTGACTCATCACCTGTGCCACCGCTAATGCAGGAACTAAGACATAACATTATATATGATATTATGCTTAATATTCTCTATGGACATTTGACCTCTGCTCAATGTTATGAAATCATATTCTTCTCGACCTTCTCCCTTTTTTCCATATACTGAACAAATATATACAGAAGTAATTCAGAAAATAGCATGCAATGCTAGACATTGAATTCCTTTTGTTAGATGTTTCATTCTGAATGAAACAGAGCTGAAGTTTGCAGGTTCTTTTGAAAAATAAATTGGCTTAAATTTATTTTCAAACGTTGTAAGATTTATTTCTTGATACTATTGTCTGCAGAGTTTGACCTAAATGACATTGCCATGCTATCAGTTACTGACCTTTTTGTAGTATGAACAAATTCTAATTGCTAACTGGCATTTCTGTTTCTGCAGGAGGTTTTACAGGCAACCTGGAACCAACTTGAGAGAGAACTGTCTTTAAAAGATATTCATGTGATACAAGATTTACCTGCATACAATATCTTGTATAAGTAGTGCCTTCCTGCAGCCATTCTCCAAAAACCTTCTTGGGTAAATGAAGATTCAGATAGCTGTTACTTTGAAAATATAGTCTAGAACTTTTTCCCTCCACATTTTGCTCTAAAGCCGGATATTTGTAACCTTGCAAAAGGTTGAACACATGGTTTGGATGAACAATGTAGAACCTTAGTCTGTAGAACGTTACAGATTGGGATAATGAAAAGTTTTTAATCAAGAAAAGATCAAGTTAGTAGTTTTTATAGATTTCTACTTTTAGTTGTGTTTGAACTGTAGTTCATGGATATAGTGGTTGAAACAGGGTTATATGCTTACAACCCTGCATGGAGGGAGATTGCCTTAAACTAAGGGGCCCAAATCCCTTAATTTATGGGTCACACTTTCTATCCCAGTTCTCAAATTCTGTGGTGTGTCCCTCTTTTAACTTTGCGGATTCTGTGATTTGGCATGCACCCGTTTCATATTATGCAGAAACGGATATGGTGAGTTCATCACACCTTAAAAAATCTATAGTGATAAAGATTAATGATTAGTTATTGGTCGAATGGATAGTAAACCAGCCATGTGATAGGCACAAATCTAGGCTTTAAATCCATGCATGCATGTGTCTACAATTGCCCCATTTCATATAAGAAAAAAGGACACTAATTTTGGTATATATTTTTATTTAACACATTACATAGTATAGTCATTAAAAGATCATTATTTTTCAATATGATATTAAATGCAAATAAACTTAAAAATACAATTATATATACAAGATGTAAGAATTAATTAAATTAACCATATTTATATTTTATTTTAGGATTTATCTAAAGGACACAGATTTAAAGTGTATTAAATACACTTTTTCGTTATAAATTTGTATTGAAAGAATAACAGTCAATTTTTAATTTATCAATTAT
>BPVZ01000010.1:2416148-2432409 GCA_020521535.1 Rubroshorea leprosula
TTCCTAATTTGTTTGAGGACATGGTGTTTACATGATGCCAGGTAGGCACAACATAAGGCCAACTCGATTTCCGTTAGTTCCACGGATGGGATTTTAACAGGGTAGACCAAATTAATATATTTTCGAAAGTTGATAGACTACTTAGGTATAAAAAATAGTTAATAGACAAAACAAATGAAAAACATATAATTAATAAATCATTTGTTAAAGTAATCCAGAAAATTCCTATGAAATCCCTGTGTTGTTGTTGCTTCTTCTATCTCTAGTCATTTGTCCTAGCACACTTCCTAAGTTTTTTTTTTTCTTTGATTTGGGTGGCCCAGTTTTTTTTTTTTTTTTGGGTTAATTTTTACTCATTTTGAAATTAATTTTTTTAAATGATTTTAAAAATATATTTTTTACATAAATTTTTTTAAAGAATTAATTTTTTTAAATGTTGCTACCGAAGAAGACTTGAAGCAGATTTGACCTACCATCCACGCAAAACGTGCCGTACTTGAATTTAATTTTCCCCATTTTTTTTCCAACGGTGGATTGGAAATTTTGCTTGTATTATTCAAAACAATAATTAAGTATTTACATTATGAGACTATTACCCTTTTAGGATTTACTTTTATATATAGGGAATACCGTTTAATTTGTGGTCCAACTTGAGTCGTACAGCACTAAATTGGCTATTGATTTTGGGCGAGGAAAGCTCCACATTTATGAGCTTCTCTAATTAAGATTTATTAATAGTTATAGTTATACAATTTGCATCAGATCAAATTATATAATATTTTTTAATAATTAATATTTTTTTAGTATATATAAAAAAATAGTGTTTATCAATTTTAATTCTTAAAAAAAATTAAAATGGTAACTTTATAAACACTTTCCTCCAATATATATTTTTAAAAATCAACTATTAGATTTAGTTTTCCAATAAAATAAATTATGTATATTAATTTTTAAACTAATTAAATATATATAACTAGTTCATTGATTAAAAAAAATTTATCAGTATTAAATATATATTAAAAAAATGTAAGTTTTTTTATTAAGTAATTATAACAATTAGATTAACTTGAAAATTAGCATATATGATATTTATAAATAAAACTTTCAATCCATTAGTTAGTTTCTTAAATATTAATTAAAAGATGAGTTTTTAAATAAGTTCCCCAAAAGAATTTTGGAAAGATGAAATATAAAACATTTTTCCCATATATATATGAAAAATGATATAAGTGCCGATTCCTATCGGACGAATTTAGGAGACCACTTACTTGGCAAGTTAAAGTTTGAAGGAATTTTAAGTCCCCATTCAAATGCTCCAAGTCCGATATGACCTTTAACTTGCCACGTAAGCAGTCTCCTAAATTTGTCCCATAGAAATCAGTACCTGCATCATTATTCTCTATATATATATACATATAAGTGTTTTCCAAATCAAATTTCATATTAAAAGTATGGTCTTGACACTATAATTATTAAAATACCTTTAATAAAGCTATTCCTTATATTTTATTTATTCGTTAAGGATAACTTAGTAATTTTAATGTCATAAGTGCACTTTTAATATGTAGTCTAGATAGAAATACTTAAAACTAATATATAGATGATGTTGTTATCACACTTTTAATTATTACTACCACATTTTTTTATCTTAATTAACTATTATATCCTTTAATTTATTAAGAAACAGAAAAATGTAAATTTTTGAAAAAGAATGTGATGTAAGGGTATAATAGATAATTACACTAAAAAAATGTAGTATTAACTATTTAGGATGTGACAATAACCTCACCTCTCATATATATATATATATATATATGATAATGCATATCAATTTTGACTCTAAAAAAGAAATTGAAGTCTCAACCTTAAGGGATATTTTATTTAATTAAAATATAATTCAAAATTCAAAAACCCACTTTATTAAATATTGATTCCTACTTTTGGAAATTAAAAACCAAATGCAATATTCAGAAATCTACATTATAATATTGATACATAAATTTAGAAATCGATTATATCATAATATATAATTAATTTCTAAATTCAAGTATCAACATTTAATTAGATAGATTTCTAAATTTTGAATTAGATTTTAATTAAATGAAATGATAACGTTTAAGATTAAAACTCTAATTTTTTTTTGAAAGTAGGACTAATATGCATTTTTATCATATAAATGTATGTATGGTGTTAATATTTATCTGCTCATCTCCTAAGAATTAGTAGCAAAATTATTCTAAAATTACATTATTTTAATAAAATATTATAAAAAATGACTATAAACAATCTAATTCATGTTACTAAAATAGGGTATTTTAATCTTCTTATAATGAAAATTTATTGAAATAGCGTAGTTTTGAATAATTTTCCTCTTAATTTTTTAAAAAGATGCAAATAGGCACTTTTCAAAATATACATATATCTATGAATAGAAATCTATTTATATATAATTTTTATACATCATACTTACACAAAATCTCAACAATTTATTTCTCTACTTTCAATGATTGAGATATATTATAATTTTTTACATAAAAATAATTATCTTTGATAAATATGAATAAATAAATGTAAATAAATTTCAATTATCGAAAGTAAAAAGATGAATGGTTATAAATATAATATGTAAAACTTGTGGAGAAGGGAATCCATGGTGTGTGTATATAGATATATATTCATCTCTCTACTTTCATTTATTGAAATTTATCACGAGTTGTTAGATAAAAAAAATAATTATTTTTAATAAATATGAATAAAACTCAATTATTGAAAGTAAAATGATAAATAATTAAGATTTTGTATAAATGTAGTGTGTAAAATTTATATGTAAATAAATCCTTTTTCATATATATGTATGGGCTTGCTGTTTAATAATCTAAATTATAAAATAAGGAACTTTAGATGGGAAGGGACCCAATATTAGGGGAGTCCACATGTCTCATCTAAGGGTTATTATTTTACAGTTTAAAACAATGCAAAATGTAAAATAGTCGTGTATATATGTGGGAAAAATATATATCAATCCCAACTCTTAAAAAAATTAGTCATAACTGTAAACTACATTGTTTTATTTATTTAAAACTTAATTTAAAATTTAAAAACTATCTTATTAAATATTAATATTTAAATTTAGAAATTGATTGGATTTCTAAATTTTCAATTGATTTTTCAGTTATTAAATATAAGTTGGGACTCTAATTTTGTTTTAAGTTGGGACTAATATGCATTAACCTATATATATATATACCGAAAAAAAAAAGTATTGGCCTATATTGTAAAAAATTAGACAAAAAAAAAATCTCAAAACTACAATGT
This sequence comes from Rubroshorea leprosula, assembly GCA_020521535.1. NCBI lineage: Eukaryota > Viridiplantae > Streptophyta > Magnoliopsida > Malvales > Dipterocarpaceae > Rubroshorea > Rubroshorea leprosula. The sequence continues at coordinate 2,419,464 of BPVZ01000010.1, forward strand.
TTTAATAAAATTTTATTGAAAGAGTCTAAAACATCCTAATTATTTTTAAATTAAGAATGAGGATATTTTAGTTTTTTCTCATAGTATTTTGTTAAAATAACGTAATTTTGAAGTATTTTTTTATCTAATTTTTTGTAAGTCTAACTAATAAATATTAATTTCATATTTATATTCACCTTGTTAATAACTTTCTCTGCTAACAGATATTATGATAATTTATGAACAAGATCCTAATGGAGTTACTACTAATTAACTTCAACGTGTGATCTTAAGAAAAATTTTGGTTCAAATCTAATAACACTAACATCCACTGCCAGCAAAAGATTTTTCTATAATTTCTCTCTACTTTTGGTTTCTAGACAATTATACGAAAAACAAAAAATGATCGACATTACTATTTAAATAAAATTAGAGGAGAGGAGATGAACTTTTTCTTATTTTATTTTAATTTTCTTTGTTTTAATCTGATCCTTCCATTTCTTTACCCTTTTCGTCTCTGTTCTCCCCTCGTCTCCATTCCACTTCTCACAAATCAAGCATGGGTAAGTTGAGAATTAAGTTGAGAATTAAGTTGAGAATATCTACAACATCTATATTGCATGTGTCTATGAATTAAAATAGCCACATCTAAACATCTAAAAAAGGCTACCAACAAACATGTTAGTCTAAGTGAAAAACACTCGAATTATCTTTAAGTAAGGTTTCGATCAAAAGTTCAAATTTTGCAAATAAAAAAACATGTATTAAAAAAACTTTTTCTCTTATAAGATTTTGATGTGCTTTAATTTCAAATTAATCGAAATTCAATGTAAATTTCAAATATAAGAGGGATAGTACCAAAATATTCTAAAAAAAACTATGCCTTTAACTTCTTTTTTTTTTTTAATAAAAGAAGATGGTATTTAAAAAAAAAAAGAGAGATAATAGAAAATCAGGATGTCAAATGTCAAGAAATTCAATCATAACCACCAAATATGTGAGACATAATATAAACTTAACTTTATTAAATTTATTATGTAATTATTATTAAACATTCTACCATTTCTAATGTCAAAATATCCTAATTTTCCTTTTCTATTAATACAATACTCTTATTTAATCAATGGATGCAATTAAGGAATTGACATTGTGCATGTGCATAAATGATTACGGCAATTATACATGCTTGTGCCTGGGGACAAAGGCAGGCAAAAGGTAATCTCTACACCAAGACTCAGTTTGACCCATTGGCTTTTTACTCAAAAACTTGCCATTTCTACCTGGGATTCGTGTTTTGTAATTTAGATTACATATTAAAATATAGATTTATGAATTTATTAAAATATTTTTAATAAAATAATATTTTATATTATTTTATTAAAAATATTTTAATAAATTTATAAATTAAATTATATTTTTAATGTGCAATTCACTTTACCAAACACATTTTTTCTTTTATATACATAGTAGCTTGTCCTCTTAAAATTATTTTTGAAAGATTTAAAAAAAAATTCACCTTCTAATTAATATTTTTAGAAACTAACTATTGAATTAAAAGCTCAATTTATATAAGTTATGCATATCAATTTTTATATTAATCTAATATTTATAACATTTTGATAGAAAAAAAACTCTATTTTATTGGCATTTATATAATGATTTGAAATTTTGTAAAATCAATAAAACGGTTAGGTTAATTATAACAATCTCAAAATTGATATGTATAATCTACAAAATAAAACTTTTAATTTAACGTTTAGTTTTTAAAAATATTATTTTAATTAAAAATGAGCTTTTAAACAAGTGATTTAAAAATAATTTCACAAGGACAACATGAAAAATATTTTTCCTTAAATATATGTGTGTGTGAATGCACGTGTATGCAGTTACATGGGTGTTAAAATGTTAATACAATAATAGTCAACACTTAAAAAAAACAGATCGACAACAAAAACTAGATGGAGAAAGAAAAACTTTTTTTGTTTACTATATAAAATCATCTACTCAAATTTTATACAAAAATAAGACTAACATAACTGAGGCTTCATTTGATAATCTTTCTCAGTGATTTAGCTTTTAATTTTTATGTTTTTTATTGTTTGAAAAATATATAAAATATTAATTAATATAAATATTAAATATATTAAATATATTTTATATATTTTTAAAATATTAAAAGATAAAAAAACTTACAACTATAATTGTAGCCCAACACAGTCAAATTAGGCCTAAATTTGACCCAAAAAATTACTACTAATTATGTTCCCTTTGTCTTAAAATAACTCCCATTTTTTAACTTTGATTTTATCTAAAATTAATTGTTTCATTCATTTATTTTGTAAAATAAACAAATTTTTTTTTATACTTTAACCTCATCGATTATTCATTTAATTTAATTAATTACCCTAACACAAAAAATCTCACTTTTATTTGTTAGCTTTTTTAAGGGTAAAATAGATAAAACATAAATTATTTTTAAATTCTTAATTAAAAAAGTAAAAAAATAATTATGTTAATAAACATAGATATTTAAATTTTGACAATTAAAATAAAAACAAAAAAACCAAAAAACTGCAACCATAGTGTTTATACTCCTTAATACTACCATGATAAATAAAAGGTATGTTGGCATCTTAACTATTTTTTCCCCTTACATGAATATTTTTTTCCCCACACGAAAAAGTATCTCTACTTTCACGTTAGGACTCATGACAACTTTATCCAATTTTTTCAATCCCAACCAGGCAAACATAACAATCTCAATAAAATTTTATTATAAAAGGTATCCTTTTATGCAATGTTTTTTAACTTGTTTTATAGTATTTTATTAATAATTTTTTTTTTTCTAAATGTAATTGGCCCAATTAGTAAAGTGTGATGCAAACTTGCTGAAAACGTAAATTTGAGACTCTCCAATCTCATGCAAATAATTTTAATATATAACACTGGTCACTTTGAAGGTAATTTTTGAAATAAGATGGTTTTGTAAATATTTATAAAACTAGACAAGTCAGACCTATATTGAAATACTCATATTATTAAAAAAATAAAAGTAATTTATAAGTTATTTTTAAAAAAATATAAATAACAACTTTATATTTTAATTAATATTTTTAAAAACTAATATTTAAATTAAAAATTTTATGTATATGTATTACAAATCAATTTTTAAATTGACTTAAAAGACTTAATTAATTGGTTTATTACATAAAATTTAGTGCTATTAAATATACATTAATAAAGTTTGTTTATTATAAAAAATTTAATATTACGAAAAATATATTAACAAATAATTTTTTTAACTATAAATATTAAATTAATTTAAAAATCAACATATATAACATATATAAGTAGAATTTTTAATAAAAATATTAAAATTTAAAAATATTAATTATAAACTAAGTTTGCAGGCAGGTCATTTAAAATTTAATTTGGGGGCAAAAAGGCCCTAAATGCAATCAATGCATTTGGTGAGCGTGTTTTTCGCTATGCTGAATGCTGACTATAAAGACTTTGCTCTAGCTTTCTCGTTTTGCTTTTACAAGCAATGAATGCGCATCCATCTTCCCCATCTCCTCCTCTACTGCTCTGATGCCAAATAGTCTAAGATTTGCCAAAGGGATAGGCTTCCTCTGCTTTTCTTAATCCCCAACTACAGTATACTTCCCATTCTTATTTGTTTCATTATTGTTATGGGTTTATGCTTATTGCTGACTGAAATTTAGCACTGCAAACACCAGGTGAGTTTTGGATTGTTTTGAGCTTGTAAGATCTTCATGTATATGGTTGTTCACTGAAGTTTTCTTTTGTTAATCCTTGATCCTCCTTTGGTTGCTGAGAAAAGAGAAGAGTTTGATTTCTTTACATTTTCCCAGGATGGAAAATTTCCGACTTAGAGGGCTTTTGCTTTGTTTGTCTCTAAATTGCTGTTTCTTTTTCTTTTTGCGTTAGCAAACAGTGAATTTTGTGTTTTTTTATTAAGTTTATTTGATCTATTATTCATTCTTTGTGTCTTTTTAGTTCTGTTTTTGACAAAATCATACCTCTGTTTCGTCCTTTTCTGCTTTTCCAGTTTTGCTTTATCTCTTCTTTTGGTTTTCCCTCAACTCGGTAATCAAAGTTTGAACGAAAGAAAATTTTCCACCCTTCTCTCTCTGTTTCAACTCTGTGTGGTTCTCAGGAAAATGAAAATTTTGAATTTTCTCTTCCTGGGTTTCTTTTAATTGACATTCCCACCTTTCAACTTTGTTGGGCTAACCCTTTTTTCCCTGTTTAAGTCAAATTCCAAGTAATGCAATATTTGGTTCCTAAATCTAATCTTTTTCTCCTCCTGTGAAGCCAAACTGAGGATTTGAAATGTTCAATTTCTGGCTCTTTGTTCTTTGTATCGATCTTCCTTTTGGGTCTCTTTGTGAACCGATAAGGTAAAGTTTGCATGATCCTCAAATTTCAGTGCTTTATGTTTCCTTTCTCTTCAATATCTCACTTTCTAATATTACAAGTTTTAACTTGTACGCATGTATGTTCCTGACAGAGAAAGAAAGGGTTTTGTTTTCTTATATGCTGAGGGTTGCATGTTGTCTTTGTTAATGGGGATCTTAATGGGTTTACCTTACTTTCTGCTCTTGAAAGGAATGAGCTTGATTTGTTTATTTTGATTATTTTGGTAAGTTAGAAATGGGTTTTTATTATGATAGGAATACTTGTAATATACATGGGAAATTTCATGGTCTGCCTTTTCAGTGTTTGAACTTTGAAAACATGACATTTTTCTTGTTTTGTAGTTTATTATTGGTTTCCATGCTCTTGATTATCTCGTTTTGCTGTCTTTATTTGGCTTCGTTAATTTATAGGTGGTTTTTGGATTGAATAACATATAGATCTGACCATTTGATTTGCATCAATGTGAATCCTAATCGATGACTAACTATCTAAGACCGACTTTAAGCATAATCTATTCCCATGTCACATGGAAGGTTTTCATTTTTCAATGCATTTTGTTCAGCTTATTGAGGTGTTATTTTACGTGCAGCCATTTCTGGATTCGATGAAACTGCTAATAAACAATTCAATAAACTAATAGTCTTCTTGTTTTGTTCAGCTGGTTTCATTATCAACACGTAATCCCCTATGGATTGTCTATTGTGGTGTGAAGTGGCTCGTGGACTTGTGTGGGAATCTTCTTTCTTTAGATAATCTTTAGCTAGGTTGACTATTCCCGGAAACTGCAGAACTGCATGTGAGATCTGTTCTGGCTGAACGAGGAACCTTGTCCTTTAACCAAACCGGATGTTTTCTTTCTAAATCAGTGCTAAAGAATTGGATGTGAGAGATCTGCCCTGGCTGAAGGAGGAACCTTGTACTTTAACCATACCGCATGTTTTCTTTCTAAATCAGTGCTAATGGGGGGTTGTGTCTCAACTAGCGGTCAGAGTACGTGTAGTAGCCGGAGCAATGGGGAGGCAGTTCGTCCTGCATGTTTGGGGATTGGATTTTGTGGGCAAAAGAGAACTAAAAGAACATTCTCTGACCATGTTGTTACAATCCAGCATTTGCCCTCTATACCCAACAGGATTTTCACAAATGGAAAAAGCAGAAGTGCTTGTGTGTTCACTCAACAAGGCCGTAAAGGAATTAACCAGGATGCCATGATTGTATGGGAGGTAACTTTCAGATTTTATTAGAAATTTGTCATTTAATTTAGGTTTCAATTTTAAAGCCTAAAATTTTATTAGTATTTATCAATATCTATAGGATTTCATGTCAGAAGATGTGACATTTTGTGGTGTTTTTGATGGCCATGGTCCACATGGTCATCTTGTTGCCCGCAAAGTGAGAGATGCCCTTCCCCTCAAGTTGCTTTCCTTCTTGCACTCTTGTCAATCAAGGGAAAATGGGTCTGGCGGGGCATGTTTCAAAGGAAATTTGAAGAAATCAGGTGAAGATTCCGAGAAAGATAGTGCAGCTGAGGATAAATTAGGTAGTTTATGGAGGGAATCATTCCTAAGAGCATACAAGGCTATGGATAAAGAGTTGAGATCCCATCCTAGTTTGGACTGCTTCTGTAGTGGTAGCACTGCTGTAACTATAGTGAAACAGGTAAGACAAGGAGCATCCTATCATACCCTTCATCTCCTATAGCCTTTTCTTTTCATGTACATTGACTTTATGATTTTAGGGGTCCAATCTTTTCATGGGAAACATTGGTGATTCACGAGCAATTATGGGATCTAAAGACAGCAATGACTCAATGGTGGCAATACAGTTAACAGTTGATCTAAAGCCGGATTTGCCAAGTATGTCTCTGGCTGATCATGTGTTTTGCTTGTGTGCATACTTTAAGGGTATAATTCAATTAAAGTTAAATTTAAAATTTCCTCAGGGGAAGCTGAAAGGATCAAAAAGTGCAAAGGTAGGGTCTTTGCATTGCAAGATGAGCCTGAAGTACCAAGAGTCTGGTTGCCATTTGATGATGCCCCTGGGCTAGCAATGGCTCGAGCTTTTGGAGACTTCTGTTTAAAGGAGTATGGTGTAATCTCTATACCTGAGTTTTCCCACCGAATCCTCACAGAAAGAGATCAGTTTATTGTTCTTGCCTCAGATGGGGTAAGTTTTTCGCCTCTCACATTTTTTGTTCCTTCTCCATCATTGTACGTTATTTTCCAAGTGTCATTCATTTTGTAGATATTCAAGGAGTGTCAGATATTTTAGCCGGCAATAAATATAGAAGAAAGAAACCTTGGTTGTGGCCCAAAGGCAAATAAAACAAGGACTTGACCATCTAAAAAACAAAATTTTGAAACCCATATTAATAACAAGAACTCCAAAAGACGTAACAAAGATTAATTTTAATAATGGTATTCTTTTTGAAGTCTATAACTTTCTTTTCTTAGAAGTTTCGTGAGTTACGGGTAAGAAATTTTAGGACTCTGGCTCAAGGAACTACAAGTGGAATATATCTTGGAAGGTGCAGAATGAGGGAAAAAATGTAAATAAAGAATAGTATAATAGTGATATATCATGGTAGCAGTGCAAGTTTGATTTGAAATGGACTTCATAATCAACGAGTTGTTGAATTATGAATAGTCTCCCTCTGTGGCTTGTGCACCATGGAAGGGAGATAGAAAATATGGGGTTTTGTGATGTAATGAATTGAAATGTGAGGTTTTGTCCAACTACATAGAATGGCATTAGGATGCACATTAAATGATTGGTGTAGTGTAGTAAAAATAAATAACTCTAATGCAACTCAAGTCAACACAACTCAATTTTTGCTTGAGTGTAGATTGCATAGAATTCTATCAAGAAGTAATATATGGGGAAACTAGAGAGAATTAGCATGAGGATTTCAGTGGAAGCACCAAAAAAGGGAACTGTACTGTAGGCTGCCTAGAGGGAAAAAGGGTTTTCTTGAGTCTCTTGGCCAAAGGCCTATAGAAATTATACAAGGTTGTAGCTTTTTCAAGTATAGGAGCAAAACATGATATTGGATTTTCCTTTTTGACAGAATTTTGACTGATTGATGTGCCTGTTTGGCAGCTTTGGTAAATTGGTATAACAGGGCCATCCTTTTAGTGCTAGATTTTTTTTTTTGAACTTTTGGACATGGGCGGGTTTGAAACCCGTCGGGGAGAAGGAAATGCACTTTCCAATGGCAAGTGCCATTGGGCCTCTAGGCCTAGTGCCTTTTAGTGCTAGATTTTGAATTCACTTAATTGTAGGTTTGTATGAGTTCTATGACTCTTTATCCAACTGGTTTAAGTTCATGCTCTCTGTAAGATCCGTAGACATTTAATTTACACTTGTGTGAAATTATGGGTTTAATCTTTTAAATAGAGAGAAACCATATGAGTTGCAGGGAATAAACTTGTATTCAGCATATAAGATTAGTACCACAAATATTGGAACTAGGAAGAAAACAATATCAAAGGAAAAAAGAAAAAGAGAAGGTAGAAGTGGAAGCTTCTTTTTTCTTGTTTAATGTTAATATTTGTGTTTATCTGCCTCTGTAGTGCCCTTAATAGATTGAAGGAGTTACAATTAATTCCTTCGATTTAGGCAAAGCTTCACGGATGGAAGTGGAAGGTTAACAAGAGGTTGTCATGCATTTGATGATTAAACTCTCATATTCTTCCTCAATCACATATAAGTTATATAACATTTATATCAGCCCATTGTTCTGCAAAGAAAGATGAATTTTCAATGGCTAAGAGAGACTTAAAGGTCTACTATAAAATTGAGTTTTGACCTCAGCAAGATGGACAAGTGTCATAAGTAACAATGAATAAGGAACGAATGTCAACAGCAAAATAATTATGTTAGTTAGGTTGATGTAACTGTCATGTTTAAAACATTTAGTGAGCCCTTTATTATGAGAGTGCCAATCCTTCTTGTCTATGAGGCTTTCGAACTCTTCCAAAGAAATTAGGTCTTGTCGTGACATGGCATGAAACTAAAAGCTAGTTTTCCTTGATCTTCTCATCCCATCTTTCTCCTCTAAAGTTTTGGTTTGTTTGTGTTACAGGTTTGGGATGTCTTGAGCAATGAAGAGGTGGTTGAGATAGTATCCTCGGCTCCAAGCAGAGCATCAGCAGCTAGGATTCTGGTGGACTCAGCTGCTCGAGAGTGGAAACTCAAATACCCAACTTCAAAGATGGATGATTGTGCGGTGGTCTGCCTATTTTTGGATGGAAAAATGGACTCAGAATCTGATTGTGAAGAACAGGGCTTCTCTACAGCGACCCTTCTGAGAAACCATTCTAGTAATGCAGTTGAATCAGATGATGGTCAGAAATCAGAACCATCACTTCAAAGAAACTTCACTGTTAGATCATCTGATGAAAATGATACTTATGGAAGACTACAACAAGAGTCTGAAGCCAATGGAGATAATATTGCAGCTGAAGATCAAAATTGGTCAGGTTTGGAAGGCGTGACGCGAGTGAACTCACTTGTTCAACTTCCAAGGTTTTCCGAGGAGAGGCCAAACCCCTAAATTTTGTGTTCTAGATACAGAACTGCAGTGGCTTTGATGTTGAAAGAAATCCTTCTGGATTGGTGACTGTAATGCAGGTAAATTATTGCCACGACTATTTGTTCTGTAGTATTGCACAAAATATTCTAGGAAAACAGCGTTGGTCTCAACTTTGAAGAGATTAAACTGCATGAGTTTAGCTCTGTTAGTGTCATTAAATTCCTAACAAATGTTCTTTATCATCAATGCATTCATAAAGAATGAATGAATGACCGGGTTGAGCAAGAATCATTAACAGTCTTCCATTGTAAATGTTATCATGTGAAAGATCAAAGATTATTTGGAGTGTGAGATGGTGGAGACACTTCATTAGGTGGAAGAACCGTTAGGTGACTCAATGTAATGAGGCACCAAACAAAAGAGACCGAAAGTGATTAGCCAAGCTTACCCAAAAAAGCATAAAACTCTTCCCATTACCATTGGCCTTTCCATTTCTTCAATTCTGCCAGCTACTACTGTCCCTTGAGAGCAAACCATCTCCTAATTCACTGCCAAATTTCATCAAACTCTGCACCCAGAAAAAAGAAGAGGGAAAAAAAAAGGAAGAAGGAGAAGAAAGACGAAAGAAAGAAAAAGAAGCAAAAGGCCAACTCACAGCAAGGAAATGGTGGCGGGTGTGTTTTAATGAAATTGTTTGCAATCAAGTGGCAACTGGACTCAAACCTGCATTCTCAGGCATATTTCGTGTCCATCCTAATGACTTTGCAAACCCAATGGGTCATCATTTTATGCTAGTCTTTCCACAGAGATTTCCTCGCATAACTCACCGCCAAGGTTCATCCAACCTTGCAAAAAACTGTCACAAAAATCGTTAATCTTCCGAGACCTACCATATGCTGTGGTTTTCCTAGAGAAGCTCTCTCTTAACACACCACCGTAAGATGACCAAACTTCACATAAACACCATCTATAAGAACCAAAGTACAGTGGAAGAGTTCCATTTATAATGTTCGCAGACCTGAATTTTCTCTCCATGCTCAAGTTTTATTGTCAACATTTTGCTTGCAGTATCTGCACAAGCATATGCAAAATGCAAAATTCCCACCACCAAAAGCTCCAAGAACAATGAAATAAAACAGCATTAGTGTTTCATTCAGCCTAACCAAAGTGTGGTCATTCCAGGCATTTGGGAGGGGAATGGTACCACCAGCTTCTATACCTCTTACTTGACACACAATGGCAGCAGTGGATGAACACATTTTATTCCAGGTGGACATAACACTTTCATCCCAAACCAAGGCTTTGGGGTGCCAAACCCTGGCAGGAGTTATGGCCATGATGTTCCAGCATCAGTGCAGCCTTGAGTATGCTCAGTTATGCATTGATAAAAGAACAGTTGTGCTAGATGCAGGATGAAACTTCCAATAAGATTTCTAGATGCTTGCCTTTTGGAATGACCTTGTCATGAAGTCCCAGTCTATAATGTTTATGTGTTTCTAAGATGAATCATGTGTGCTAGTCTGCTAGTGGTGTCTCCCACATGCCATTCTAATAGTTTCTATGTCTTCTGTGCATCTTATTTTGAAAATGTTAGTTGCTATGTGGTGATGTAGCTTGATTTCCAACTTTCTGGGTCTACTTATGTATTCTTTTAGATCCCGTAGGCAACCTCAGATTGCAAGGGACAGATACAAATATTCATTTGAAACAAAGAAGATGTTTGCAAGCAATCTTTGAACCCTAGGCATTTGCAATGCACAAAATGGCAGATAGAATGCATTTATTTCTCTCATACCTTTAGTTGTAGAGCTAACCTATATTTCTCAAATCTAATTGCCAAAAAAAACAAAAAAAGTACTTTGCCTCAAACTTTTGCAATGCATGCTGTAAACTATCACATCACAAATTGCCAATTGAAATGAATGTTTAGATGAGCCAACAAAGTACAGCTACTTAACCTTAAATAAGTCTTTAAAGTAAATTACATTCAAGTTAAGGAGCTTTGTATTTAAAATGAATGATACACAATTGATATTTGTCTAAAAAAAATATTTTAAAATAAAAAAGTTTGAAAAAAGAAAAAATTTACCAAAATATCATCATTTCACAATAAGAACAGTGTTTCTGCTCCAATTGAGTTGAACCATCCCCTCCACGGCTCCACCCCAGATGATAAATTTATATTCAGTTTCTCCCCAGTGCTGTATTATATCCCATCCTAGTAAATGCTGCTTCTTGTTGTCATTAATGACTCAATGTACTTACAATTGAAAGCCACCAATAAAAATGAAATTGTGCAGGAAGAGTCTTCTCCAATCAAGAAAACGATATGAAATCAGGTGGTTACCCTCTCCAGAAGTAAATACCCACTATGTTAACTTATCAAGGTGCAGAAAATGCATTTCTATTGTCTAAGAAAATCCATATGCACCTGATTAGCCCCAAAAAGAAGCAGTCTTGAGTGGATAGCATTTAAGCTACCTTTGCAAGTTGGGACTACAGCTAGAGATTTTGCTTATTTATCTCAATAGAAGAAGAGAAAATGAAAAAGTCTGATATAATCACATAAAGAGAATTTAAAAAGTCGGTAAAGTTGACTTTCAAATAATTTAATTCAGATTGCATGTCATGACTTACATTGGCAAGAAGTGCAGAAAACACTTTCCATTTCCCTTTTCAATCAAATGGACAAAAAATTCCTGAATGTAAGAAAAGATTTCATAGACCTGGAGGCACAGAATCTAAATCTAACCAAACCAAGATCCAAAAATGTCCCAAAGCTTTGAACTTAATCTCACATGAAACCTTGATGTGTTGTAAAGAGTATCCTGTAGAAAAGAGAAAAATGTATATGGTCTGAGTTGGAAACGTATGGTTCATCATCAAAGATTGTTTTCAAAATAGTATTTTTAAGGAGAAGAGGAAAATTATATCCTATAGGGAAGACAACAAAGAGAAGGATAGAGATTAAAAAAATCCAAGCAAGTTTTGTTAACTGATTCCTCCATGATGGAAAACTAAAACCCTTAAGCATTTGGTAACTAGCACCTTTATCCCTATTGTTAGTGAATGAAAATCCGGTATGCTCAAATTCACTTTTGACCACATTTTAGAGCATTAACAGTTTTACTTGCTGTTAGTAGCAAACCTTAAAACTTTCCTATAGATATTTGATTAAACTAATCAGGATGAAATATGAAAGATAATGTAACAAGAAACTATTGAATATAAATCTTTTACTTTTTAGAGAAGGATAAAAAAAGCAACCCTAGCTACCTACCTGCCAAACAGAAGTTGCAGAAAAAATCATATCTTTTTAATTGAAAATTAATAAAAGTAAAACTTTCTCTATGTTAGTGCTACAAGCCTACAAAGGCATAATTTTTTATGGCATAATAATTTTTCTTAATGTCTCAATGTAGATTTCACGCTACTTGAACCAAAATAGATACAAATACAATATCTTTAGGCAGATAAGCATCACTGTCATTTGGTGCCTACAATTCTTGTTAATACTACCCCAGCAGTTCATATCCTATCCCAGTAATTTTCTTCCCAGATTTCACAAAATGAACATGTCACAAAACAACATGAAGACGTAGGGTTTAGAGAGTTACCTGATTGAAAGGAAATTCCCAAAAGAATCAGAAGCTAAGCATCTTGTAGAGAAGGAAAGAGAGGAAACCGAAGAAGATGCAAAGAAAAAGGTTGTCTACGAATACGAAAAACTTCGTCGATCCATGATTCCTCTTCTTGTTTTCGCTCTTGGGTTCATCAATTTCTTCAAGTTGCGCCATTGATTCAAACAGATCTAGGGTTTGCAGATTGAAGGCAATTTGGGGATCTGGGTTAGGTTCTCCCTTCTAATAAATGTTTTGGCAACCGTAGCATGAGGCAGGGGTAGAGGTCGTCTGATAATTGAGTGAACTTTATAAGAAAGTTTTTAAGATTAAAATTATTAGAAAAGTATTATATAAAAAATTAATAAGTATT
>BPVZ01000010.1:2436888-2450639 GCA_020521535.1 Rubroshorea leprosula
AACCCAACAATTCTTTATCTTAATCAAACAACCAAACCCACAAAAAAACAAACAAACAAATAGAAATTTTTTTGCCCTTGGATTCGAACGAACCCAGCTCTTGGGTTCTCGAAGGAAACCAGTGCCCAAATTCAAGAAGAAACCCAGCACCTAGGTGCAAACGAAACCCAAGCGCCTGGGTTCGAGAAGAAACCCAGTGCCTAGGTTCGATCGAACCCAGCACTGGGTTTGAAGGAACTCAGCACTGGGTTTGAAGGAACCCAAAGCTTGGGATCGTCAAACCCAGGCAATGGGTTCCTTCAAACCTAGCTAGGTTCGTTGAACCCAACGCATGGGTTCGTCGAACCCAGGCAATCTGGGTCTGTCAAACCCAGGTGATCTGGGTCCGTCGAACCCTGACTGAACCCAGATCGCCTGGGTTCAACGGACCCAGATCGCCTGGGTTCGTCGAACCCAGGTCTAGGTGACGAACCCAGGCGAACCCAACGCCTGGGTGGGTTCGAAGGAACCCAGGCCTGTTGGGTTCCAAGGGGAAGGAGGAAGAGAAAGGGAAAGGAGAAAGAGAAAGGGAAAAGGGAAGGAGAAAGAAAAAAGAAAAAAAAAAAGAAAAAAATTTTTAAGTTTTATTTTTCATAATATTTTTTTATATTATTTTTGTTCCACATCATCACTTTTTGGTTATATTACCTTCCACGTGGATTACTATATGACATGTCATCTGGTAACCGTTAAGTAACAGGCCACATCACACAATTATTAAAGGAAAGACCAAATCGAGGTAAAAACGATAAATAGTAGGGATCAAATTAGGGATTTTTTTAGTTCATGGACCAAATCGGAGGTCCGTACAATAGTTCAGGGACCAAAAAGGGGTTTTAACCAAAATAATAAAACATTATTAATAAATTCATAATAAGCTTAAATGAATAGCATAAAGAGAAAAAAACACACATTAATAATAGAAAATATCATAATATTTATGACTACCATAAGATTTGTTCATGTTCTACCATACTTGAAGTTATTAAGACTTCAAGCAGTCATTTATAGTTATAGAATTCACCATTAAAGAGGATGTAGATGCTATACCAAAAAACAAAGGTCATGTGTAGTGTAGTAGCCATCCTTTCTCCACAAAAACCAAAGATGAGATGCAACATGTAATTTTAGTTTCCCAAACTTGCTTGCAACACCAATAGGATGATAATGTAGTGCAATGCAGCAACATCAAAGCAAGATGGCTTTATATACCAAAAGAAAGCAGCTCCAAAACCTTTATCAATGATATACAAAAAGAGAAAACCATATCTACAGAGTGGTTTATCTGTATGATAAGTGTAAATAAACAAGGTTAGTAATCAGTATACAATAATAATCAATAATTAACTTCAAATGTGAAACCAAAAGACAATCTTAAGTTAAACAAGCTAAAGCTAGAAAAAAGTTCAATTACATTACCCATAACCCTACTATCATATACATGTTCTGCTTACTTTGTCATGCCATAGTGGTGGAATCCAAATGAAGTTTATCAAAACCCAATTAGTTAAAATAATTTAATTAGTTCACGATTTGCATAAAGCTATATATAACTTGATATGAAAATAAATTGAAAATGGGCAAAGTTGAAAGGGCAAAAACCATTCTCCAAGCTTTCCAGCAAATCCAAGTCCTCCAAATCAGACACATCTCTAGAAAAAAGAATACAATGTTAAATAATACATAAACTAGTGAATAGAAAAATTAAATAACTATAGTAAATATACCTTGTAGTCAACCTCAACCAATCTTGATAGCACAAAAGTGCTTGGGCCATTCTTGGGGTAAGTGAGCTTCTAAAGGCATCAAGAACTCTTCCCCCAGTGGAGAAGGCAGATTTTGAGGCAACAATGGAAGATAGGAATAGCTAAGACAGCTTTGGCCATGGCAGCTAAAATAGGAACTCTAGGTCCATTCATCTTCCACCATTTAAAGACATTAAAGTCCTCATAATCTTCAGGAGGGTCATTCAACTATCTATCAAACTTTATTTTTTTCCATAGCCCCACCAAGCCTAGCCTTATACCTCTTGTAATCTGAAAGAAGTTGACTCTTACTCTCTATAGATGACCCAACCTCATTACTTACCCCATCAAAATTGCATCTTACAGTCAAAATTTGTTGAGAGTGACTACCACTCGACCCACTATGACTCAACCTCTTATATTCCTCAAACAATTTTGTGCACTCTAGCTTAACAATCTCTCCATATAGCTTTCCCTTATTCTTTTGAAACCTCTTAACGAATTGATATTGTACAAAATCAAGTTTCCACCTTAGATGAAGCACAATAGCCACAAAAATGTTCTTATTCATCTTTTAAGAAGCTCCCTAATATTTGTCATATTTAGACCTCATACTCTTAACCATTACAGACAAATTTACATCAACCCCTTAATCTTTTAACAAATAATCAACTTTAGACACCCCATGAAAGAAAAGGTTGGCAGTGGCGTACAAAGTCCTTGACATTTTTGAGATAAATAATAGAAATGCTTTAAAAACTTTACCAATCTTCTATAGTTTTTCAATCAACACATGAGGGAAACTCTAGAGGATTGGTTCCAGAACATAGTTCAACCCTTATGGTCGACTCCACCATTGCAAACCTTCAACTAAATGCAATTTTAAAAAGTCAAAATCCAAATAAGAAATAAAATAACTAAATAAATGTAATATACATATAAGATATCATAACATTAATAAAACTAACATCTCAAATGCATGCTCAAATTTCACCATTATATCAAGCATCAAGTAGAGTGAATTCCATTTGATTCAGACATCTAAGCACAACAACTTCTTGGATTCAATCTTCTCAATTTCCACACATTCTTTGAACTTTTACTCCTTTGAGGGCTTTACCTCACATACTTAATAACAGCTCTAACAATAACTATTGAAGACTCCACAAGTTTGGTCCCATCACCAACTACAAGATTAATAATATGTGTTGCACATCTCATGTACAACACAGCCCTTCCAAGAATGCTTGTACTCCACTTGTTTAGACAATCCTTGAGACATTTCACTAGACTATCATTAGCAGATGCAGTGTTTGCTGTCAATGCATAAACCTTTTCGATCCCCCAATCCCTCAAAACACCTTTCAAGAAGGTCACCTAACTAATCTCCCTTATGACTATTAATAGGACAAAAGCTAATGATTTTCTTTTGCAATCTCCAATCATCATCAACGTAATGTGCAGTTAAGTTCATGTATGAAATTCTTTGAGTAGAAATCCATGTATTTGTTGTTAAAGAAACTCTAACACCACTTTCTTGAAACTATTTCTTTAATAGGTTTCTCTCCTCAATATAAATGTCATAACAATTCCTAGTGATCGTTCTATGAGAAGGGAGTCTTAAACTTGGGGGCAATGCAACTCCACAAAATCTCTTAAAATCTAGCTTTTCAACTAAACTAAAAGCAAATTCATCAATTATAATTAGCACAACAAGTGCCTTTTTAATAGCTTCAGGATCAAATTTCCATGAGGTTAATTAATTAACCTCCTGTGCATCCCCCTCATCTCCACCTATGAATCTCAATAAACTTTGGTTTCTTTGGTTCCTTTCATTCCTTTCACAAACAATTAAATGATTTCTCAATGATGAAGTTCCATTATGCTTAGAATGAGCAGCTAGAACTTTCATACAATACATGCACCTAGCTTTACTTTTGACATCAACATCAATAAAACTAGTAAAGTGATCCCATACCTTGGACCTTCGTGGAGCCTTCCTCTTTTTTATCTTGGTCTTGCTCTAGAGTTGTTTCGTTTGCAATGGGTAGACATTCAATAATCTCAATTGGTGTTTTTGATGTACCACCAGTAGTGTTACATGCCTTTGCTTGAGATTCCATAGGCAAAAGCTCCTCTTCATGAAGTAGTTCTTCCATATGTTCTTGAAAATAACATAGATAATTGCAATTAAAATAAAAGAATACTACCACAGTGTAAAAAAGTTGAAAACAATTAAAAAAAATTCTCTTGATTCATACTTACAATTAAATCAAGAGTAGGAATCTCTTTGCACTCCATCAAACACAAGTTATTTTCTTCCATTACCAACTTTTGCAATTTGAAAATTAGAAAAGTTTAAAATAATAATCACAAAAAATATTAGAAACAATAATAAAAAAAAGGTAGGATTAAAGTTGCTCGAGTAAAAAAATCAATGAAAAATTTCAATTTTTAGGGTTCAATTTGAATGTAGTTCTTAAATAAACAAAGATTAAGTTTACATTTATTGAAATTCAAAACTAAGGCAAGATTAAGGTTAAAAAAATCTTAAAAATTAATCAAATACATACCAAGTCAAGATTGAAAGAAGTTGCTTGTTGTTGTTACTATTGTCTTCGTTTCAACCCAAAAGCTTCTAATGATTGCTAAATATTAGAAAGGAGAGAAGTTTAATGATTGTTGGTTAAGTGGATGAATGTGTTTTTACTAATCGCTATTAACTTTGCATTAGCATGGAAAAGGAATAAGAGCATAGTGGAGACAAAGGGAATGAAGGAAAAGAACTAAGAAACAAAGGGTTAAGATTTAAGGAGGTTGTTAGGGCTTGAATATTGTTGTGGTCCTCCTGGTGGTCATGGTTGGTGCCTTGGTGAATGGTGGTGGTCTGTGTGCTATTGGGGAAGGAACTAGAGCAAAGAATGAGATGGTGAGATGAATGTAAAATGAATTAATTTGGGTTAGGTTTAGCCTTTTATGGTTAGGGTTAATTTAGATTACATAATTTTTAAGAAAATAAATTAAATTAATTAAAAAAAAAATCTTGATTTGGAGGGAGGTAAAATATTATTTTAAGTTATACAGGGAAGTAGATATATTTTTTTTAACCTTCGGAGGGAATTTATCCCACCCAAAAGGTTTCCCAACCAGTGCCTAGTCGTAGTGGCTAGTCCCATCAATCAAAAATAGGTCAAAAAAAAGAAAAACAGCTTTCTTGGGCCTCGGTTTTTTCAGTTAATAAGAGGTTGTTTCAGGCTTCGATTTTTGGGCCCACAAACCAAAGCCTGCTGGATTGCCCGTCGGTTTTTAACCCGAAATTGCTCAAAAAAGCCTGCACCAAAAATTCGATAAAAGACCTGATGAAAGAAAGAAAATGTATATTTAAAATGTGCTTAACCAATGACATTTGTGGAGTTATGGGTTTAAGAGTTGTATTTTCTTATAAGTAATTTCATAAGTGTTCTTTTATTCATATTGTGTGAACTTTGTGATGATTAAAGGTTTGATGTTAAATGGAGAAGAATTAGAAGAAAAGGACTTAAATGCAAAGAGCTAGAAAGATGAGGATCCAAGGATGAATTTGGAACTTTGAAGGCTAAAGTGACATTTCTCCATATTTGATTAAGAGCAAAGTTTGCAAGTCCGTGAAGTTGCCGTCCCCTCCGTGAAGTTGCCATGACCAGCGCAAAAGGAATTCCAGTAGCATCAAGGGTTCCGCAACTGGAAGCAAGTTCGACCCTTGATCAATGTGGCACAAAATAGAAACATCAAGGGTTCCACACCCTCATTGAGGTTCCGACCCCTCTCCAACAAAACTGTGCGGGAAGAAACAAAAAAATAAAATTAATTCCCCAAGTCTGTTATCTTAGTTACCGAACACTCCTATTTTATTCCTAACATAAATAGGAGCCTTGAAAACTAGGTTTAGCATCTAGAAAAATAGTTGCTAGGTTTCGATTTTCTTCTTCAAGGCTAGAGAATTATGTTAAAGGGCAACTAAACTTTCAACAATATTAGGGAGGATTTTGATTAAAGAGTTTGAATTGTTATTTTATTTTAATTCCTTCATAAATTTTATTGTTTAATTTTATCTTTGAAAGATTACTAATTATTTTTCAGATTTGAAAACCCTAAAACTTATATTCATATAAGATTAGTCATGCTCTTTTTATGTATAATTTGTTAGAATATAATTGATTGATTGATTTGTTTTGCGAGTTGATCTTTTACTGCAGTATTGTCAATTAAATATATTGTCACTCTTGGATAACTCGTAATGATAAATCAATTTGTTTTTCGTTGAAATCAATTTCTCTCAAAATAAATACATTAGTTATTATTATTGGTCTTCACAGTTAAATCTTCCGATTGTTTGTTTGGGATGTGAAACATGCAATTGAATAATAAATAGAAATCAAAATTTATAACAATTAAACAAATCAATTAAGTGAACCCTAAAGTCTTGTTCATCATAATATTGTTTTCAATCATTTATAATTATCATCTTTTCTTTAAATATTTTTATTCTTAATTTTAAAATCCATCTTTTCATTTAATTTCTCATTATAACAACTCTTTTTGTTGATTTAATATAACTTCCCTATGGATTCGACACCTAAAGCTACGCTACAACAACTGCTTAGCCGAAGGATATTAATTTTGGGGTGAGACATCAAGACCCGCCAACTATCAGTCGGTTCCTCGATTTTTGGTTGATTGATTGAAAATTGCCCACCCCTATAAATGCCCCTCTTGCCCATTTTATTCTTGATTCAACGATTCCCATCTCTCCCCTTGTTTATCTCCATCAACTCCAACAACTTCTCCCTCTCTTCCTTTTTTATGGCAACCTTTTCCTCCCTTTTTCTCTTTTATTTATTTATTTTTGGTGCCTACTCTTCCCCTCCCCTCTTATCCTTTTTCTAAATTTTTTTAGATTCATGTTCCTGAGCCCAAATCTAGGTTCGCAAATTCAGATATGGGGTCGTATTAATGAACCGTCCTTTCTCTTCTTCCTCAAACCAACCCCCTTCCTCCATCCTTGTGAGTTTTTTCTCTTTGTTTTTTGCATTGTAATTTGGGTTCACAAAACTCAAATACATGGGTTCGTAAGAATAACATCAGTTGACATAATCACAAAGTCGTCACCAGTATGCGCAAGATCCAAGTTCTTGGTGTCGAGTTTTTGTGTTGGTTCCTGGACCTATGATTGCATTGTGTTGGTTTCCTTGTGCTCCATTTCCGCCTTACACTCTTGTATGTTGTTCTAGAAAGCTCAAAGGCATGGCAGTGAGGAAAGTAATGTATGTTGGTTCAACAAAATGTGGACAGAACTACAACTATTTTAGATTTGCAACTCTATTCTTTAGAATTTGAAATGAAAAAGGAAAAGAAAATTGAGTTGGAAATATGGATTCAAAGGAACCTAGATTTGGGTTCAAATAATCCAGATTTCAAGAATTGTGAAAATTTCCATTTCAACATTTTTTTATCAATAAATTTTACTTTAACTCTTGTTTAATATGAAATGGAGAAAGAAAATTTTGTTTCAATTTGTGTTTGGATGTTGAGAAAATTGTTGTGTCTAGCTATTGAGAAAATTTGTTTAGGAAATTTTAATTGATTTAATTGCAATACTATTTTTTTATTAATTAAATTTATATAATAAGTAATTATGAATAATTAAAATTAAATTGAAATTAATGGTAAGTTAATTGATTTGATT
Organism: Rubroshorea leprosula; assembly: GCA_020521535.1. NCBI lineage: Eukaryota > Viridiplantae > Streptophyta > Magnoliopsida > Malvales > Dipterocarpaceae > Rubroshorea > Rubroshorea leprosula. The sequence continues at coordinate 2,444,398 of BPVZ01000010.1, forward strand.
TATAATATAATTTTTGAATTAAAAGGTATTAAATGTAATTATAATAGGTGGGCCCATAGAGAGGGTAGTGGATGTATGAATTTAGAAATCTAAGAGATGGGGCCCACTTGAGGATGTATGAATTGAGAAATCTAATATTTGGGACTCACTTGAAAAATCCTTTGGTGGGTATGAGTGAACAAGAATCTAATATGGCATGATTTTTTATCCACGTAAGGATCGTGTCTTAGTTGTATTGCCACATCATTAAATTAATGGGTTTAATTGACGAAAAGACTAAAATTATGTAGTTTTGGGAGTTGAGCGATTAAAAAAGTATAAAAAATAGTTGATAGATGGAAATTGTGCAAAGTTATAAAGTTGAGGGACTAAATTGACATTTAACCGTCTTTTACCGTTAATTTTGTTGTTATTCTACGTCGTCTCCCGCGCGTTGCACCTGTATGGTCCTTTACATTGCATGTGAGGCCCTTGATCCAGAAATAACCAGTTTTTATTTTTGGATTAAAAAAGGAAAAGGGAGGAAAGAGATTTGCTCCCTATTTTGTTTAGAAAATTTTGATTTTTTAGGAGATCAATCAAAAGTTAATTTTTCATAAATTTTTCAATCCCTACATAAATGGTTTACCTTTGATCAGATCAATCATGAATTAATTTTAAGATACATTGCAAACTATTCTGAGAATATCCTAATCATTAAACTAGAAAAAAAAAGTTACAAAAATTTTATATAAAAAAACAATAATCCTCTTATAATATATATATGTTGTATAATATAACGTAACATTATGTGATTAAATTATTTTTATTCAAGGTCAACACATGCATGATAACATTTACCCCTCACAGTGGGTTTGGATTGAGGGAATAGAGAAGAAGGGATTGAAGAGGAGGGAAATAGAAGGATGTGATATCTTTTCATTTCCCTATATATCCCTCTCTTCATTTGAATAAATGAAGGAATTAAAGTAAAAAATAAAGTAAAAGACTTTGTTCCCCTCCTCTCCCCTCCAATTTTTTTACTAACTAAATAGAGGAATTTTCACTTCTCCCCTCCTCTTCTCTTGAACCAAACATGCTGTTAAAGTTACATTGACATAGTATTTCTTCAATGTGATTTAGTAAAAAATTTGATTAGATAATTTTATATAGTATATAAAGGACAATTTTAAAAAATCTTTTTATATATAGTTGTTGTTTTGTATTTTCAGTTAAATTAATAAAATAATTGGCATCCATTTACTTTACATGAAGTTGAGAAAATAGGAAAAACTAGTGATACTTGCCCTGCTTTGCAGGGCATTTTGCTTTAAATTTATATTTACTGATTTGTTTATCTTTTATTTTGTGGAGGACTAAGCAACTTTTGATAAATTTTTACCCAAAAGAAGGGTTCCACTTTCTTTTTTTTTTTTGATAAAAATGGCGTGTTACATTATTCAATATAAGTTCTATTGATTTAGTAATTTAAAAGTTAGAAGGATGATATAATGAGATTAATTGTGAATTTAAATAAAAATTTAAGAAGGCGAAGTTTGAATTCCAAATAAATAACTTAATCTAAAAGAGTTTTTGTTATATAATATTCAAATTAGATTTGAGTAGGATTTTTTAATTTTGTCTATCTTGTGAACAAAGCAATAATTTTAATTTGTATCCATTTAATCTTCAGTATTTGACTAACAACGAAAAGTAAATGAATTAAAATCACAATTTGAAATTAAATTTAGAAAAGAAAGTTAAAATCAGCAAATAAATAAAAAAGTTATCTAAATACTAATAAAATTTGTCCTTTTTTTAATTTTTTAGCCTTAATGCATTTTGAGCCTTAATGACAGCAAAATTTAATAAGTAATAACTAGTTGTCCCTACTCACTAGTCTAAGGATTTTGCTCTAAATTTATATTTACTGATTTGTTTATCTTTTGTTTTATGGAGGATTGGGCAACTTTTAATAAATTCTTTTCAGTCCTTGAAGGAAAGAGTGGTTCATATTTTTTTAGGTACAAATAACAGAGTTCATTATTTGGTATAAGTTTTATTGATCTACTAATTTAAAATTTAGAAAGATAATACAATAAGATTACTTGTGAATTTAAATTTAAATTTTATAAAGTGAAGTTTGAAATTCAAATAAATGACCTAATCTAAAAAAAATTTTATTATATAAGATTCAAATTATTTAAGAAAGATTTTTTAAATTTATTTATCTTGTAAATAAAGCAATAATTTGAATTTGAATTTATCTAGTTTTCAATAGTTGGCTAACAATGCAATGTAAATGGACAATCACCATTCTAATTTAAAGAAGAAAATATTGAAATCTCCAAATAAGATCACAATTTAAAATTAAATTTAATAAAGAAAATATTTAAATTAGTTGATAAATAAAAAAATTATCTAGAAACTAATAAATTTTAGTTATTTTTTAATTTTTGGGCTTAATGCATTTCCAGTCTCAATGGAAGCAAAATTTAATAAGAAATAATAATTTTGATATTGATAAAAAAAAAGTATAAAGGACAATTTTAAAAACAAAATCTTTTCATACATAATTGTTGCTAAGTATTTTCAATTAAATTAAAAATAAAAAAAGTAATTGACATCCAATTCTTGTAGAAAACCTTCATGTTACTTTACATGAAATTGAGAAAATAGGATAAATAAAAATAACCAGGGATTAAAAAATTATTGTATTTTTTTAAGAAGAAAACTAGCTCATATTCATTGAATAAAATCTATTGGAACATCATTGGTTATGGTCCTGTACCAGAACCTTTCCGATGGAATGACAACATTTCAAGGTTGCAGTACCATGTGCTAGCCTATTTCTGTTTCTATAAGCATAATTGATCGAACAATCAGAGAATAAATCTTTTAGCTCCAAAATATTAGCAACCACCGTGTTGGTAGAAGCTGCCAGCCCATGTGAACACATGATTTTGCATGTGGTAAATAATCTCTCACCGTCCTATAGCTAAAAGGCTATAGCAGCACTTTGCATGGTTATTTCAACCATTGTAAGTGACCTCATTTAATGAGGTGAAGAAAACTTGCACGGGTGGTTGGGCTTTTTACCCTATAGAAACTCATGCTTCCAAAGGCAACAAGCAGGGAGTGCAGCACCAATTGAGCAAAGTAAGTTCCAGGGAGAGAGCTCAGGGTGATAAAAAAAAAAAAAAAGTGAGCTAGGCATTAAGTTTTGGTGTAAGTGTGCCCCACAAAAAGAGTACATCTAATGATAAAATTATAAGTTTATCAAAATTGTAATTATATCTTGGGAGAGTAAGAAACACCAGAGGAGAAAAATAAGGGTATATTCCATACAATTTTATCACATAATAGAATATTCTTGGAATTTGTCTCGTGATTTTTTTCCTCAATATTTTTTTAGGGGGTTTTCCACATAAAATTTAGTGTCATTTTATTATTATTTTTTCCCTCTTAAGTGATTAGTTAAACAGCCAATTTTATTTTGCTTGACTAGCTAAATTGCCTTTATCACTAGTTGTTAATATTGGCTAGCAAAGTTGCCTTTATCACTAGCTGTTAATATTGGCTAGCAAAGCTACCTTTTTCATTGTTCCTTGTTATTGTTCACATGTATTGTTTTCAGAAAATATTTCATTCCGCTACACTATTTTCCCCTAACAACTAGTATCAAAGTAAAGCATTGCTAATATTTATTTGAATAATGAAGGTGAATTAGAGCAAAATAATCATGCTGAATAGTCCATCAGTTGTGGAATGGGAAAATGGAAGACCTTCTTTATGTGAAGGAATTTCATGAGCCTATCTTTTCAAAGCAAAAGCCAGATAGCATGAAGAACAAAGAATGGAGGTTGCTCCATAAGCAAGTGTGCAAATTTATCCTACAATGGATTGATGATAGTGTGCTAAATCATATTAATAATGAAACTGATGCACGCACATTATAGACAAAGCTAGACCAACTTTTCCAAGCAAAGACTAGGCAAAATAAATTATGCTATATAAAGCAATTAATGTACTTAAGGTACAAAGATGGTACTCTTATAGCAGACTATGTTAATGATTTCCATGGCATCATCAAGGAATTTGCCCATCTTGGCATTGATTTTGATGATGAGGTGAATGGTCTGATTTTTCTCAATACATTATTGAAACCATGGGAGAGTTTTAAATCAATAATGATCAACTCAACTACTGGTGGTAAAGTCACACTAGAAATCACAAATAATAGGATCTTTAAAAAGGAAAATAGGATGTAGGCACTGGGAATCTTTTCACAGCTAGACACTCAAGCTCTTGTCATGGAGAATAAGGGCATGAGTAAAAGTAGAGAACCCAAACAACAAGATAGATTTAGATCCATGTCCAAAAGTAGTGCGAAATGCTATCACTGTGGTAAGCCAAGCCACATAAAAAGAAATTGCAACTTGTTGAAAAGAAAAGAAAAGAAAGAAGTAGATGATAGCAATACTACCACTATAGCATCTACCAATAACAATGACATGACTCTAATATGTGATCGTCGGGAGTACTACCATGCAAAAAACTTGATTCTAGCACCTCTTGTCATTGCGTTCCCAAAAGGAAACTTTTTTCAACATACAAAGTATAAGACTTTGTCACTATAAAAATGGGAAACAAGAGAGTTTCTCATATTATGGGAGTTGGTGATATCTACGTCCAAACCAATGTTGGATGCACATTGACATTGAAAAATTTTTGGCATATTGTTGATATGTGTATGAATTTGCTGTCTGCAAAACCATTGGATGATGAAGGATACACACACTACTTGGAGAATGGTAACTAGAAACTCACCAAAGGATCAATGGTGGTGGCAAAAGGAAGAGCATGCTACTCATTATACAAAACGCATATGAAAATGTGTGGAGGCCAACTAAACATAGTTGAAAGATGATGCTTCTTTAAATCTATGGCATAAAAGATTGGCTTACATCATTGACAAAGGATTGCAACTTTTGGCTAAGTAGTCTTTCATTTTTACTACCAAAGGTGTTTGGAAAGCAACATCGAGTTTCATCCCAAAAGAATTTGACTTGGAAGGAGAACAAACTAGACCTAGTCTACTCTAATGTTTGTGGACCCCTTGAGGCAAAGTTGTTTGGTGGTAATAAATATTTTGTTACCTTTATTAATGATGCAACTTAGAAGACTTGGGTATACATATTAGAGAACAAAAGCCAAGTGTTCAAGTATTTCCAGCATTCCCATGCAATAATCGAAAGGAAGAGAAGTTTAAAGCCAAGTATAATCTAAATAGATGAATTTCTTGCATTGAATAACTCAGGAATTGAGACTATTAATTAAACACAAACTCAAAGAGCTTCTCCCTTTATGTTTTTGAATTATTTTAGGATTTTATTTTTTAAATTTTTGTCCTTTTATTTTAGAAAATGATTTGATTAACAAAAACTTTAACTGATAAAAATGTTTCAGTCTATTTGGTCAATGATTTTAGTTTCTAAATAGTCAATTGCATATTCCCTCTTTTATTTTTTTTTAGTTCTTTGGGTGGGAAAAGATAACTTATAAAAAACAAATCAGTAAAAGAAAATATATACATTTTGGGATAGAATAGTAAGATTTTGAAATGGTTTGAATTAATTGATCAATTGTTTAAGTATTATCATAACAAGGCATTGTTGTTATTCTAATAAAATAATTCATTTAATAAAAAATTATTAAAGACACAAGACCAAGAAAATATATTAATTTCTTAATTTTGTTAAAAATTTTGAAGATATCAATGAAAAAAAATTAAAATTACAATTTTTCAAAAAAATAAATAAATAACTAGTATTATAAAAGATATTTAAGATCCAAATTGTCAATAAAAAATTCTGCCCCCCTCATCTAATTTTATTGATCTGCCTTAGGTGTATTTTATATTATATTTTAATAATTAAATCGAGTAAGTATCAAAAAAAAAAAAATGTCAAACTGAGAAGTGCTATATTTTAACTCAAAAAATAGTAGAGTTTGTCATTTATTGATAATATTTTTTCATTAATAATGATATAATAACTTTATTAGTAATAACATATGAGATTAGTATATATCAATTTCAACTTCTAAAACATTTAGAATCTCAACTTCAAAAATATCCTTTAACAAATATTTTCAAAAATCAACAGTTAGATTTACTATTTTATTCATGTAAATCATATATATTAATTTTTAAATTATTTATATATATAACTAGTTTATTAATTATAAAAAATTTACCGATA
>BPVZ01000010.1:2463821-2479743 GCA_020521535.1 Rubroshorea leprosula
TAATATAATAAATAAATACATAAATGGTTCACAAATCATTACTTTGAAGAAAAAGTCAAAAAAACAAAAGTTATTATGAGATAAAAGAAGTACTTAATTAATATTGTATTGAAAACTGAAAAATAACAAATAAAATGAAACAAAAAAAAATCTTCTAAAACTATAGACGTCCATTAAATAAAAATAAAGAGAGTATTTTATATGAATATATTGTTTTACAATTAAAATTATATTAAATTATAAACACTAGTCATTGAATAATAAAGGACTATAACTCATTATTAAAGATCTATCATCGTCTAATAATTAATATTTTATAGTTTAACTCATGAAACATTTTTTGATTCTATAGATATATAAAATACCTTATTTGTCTCAAAATAACTACTATTTTTTTACTTTAAATTTATTTTAAATTAATTATTGTTTTTTAATTTTTTATGGTAGGTAAATATTTATTCTTACTTTAACCTTATTATTTATTTACTTTAATTAATTATCCAATCACAAAAAAAAAAAATTGTTTTCCATTTTTTTTAAATATTATAAATAAATATAAATATTGTTTTCAAATTCTTAATTTTAAAAAAAATGACAATTATTTTTTTTAAATGAATAATATATACTAATCCCAAGTTCTAACAAAATTAGAATCTTAATTTCAAAAATATCATCCTCCAGCAATAGAGATCCAAGTTCTTTCCAATTCTAACTTTTAGACTTCATTTTTTTATTTGTACAGAGAGATTTGAGATAGGATATTTCACCTTTTTCTTCCTACAAATTGGTCCTTTGTCATTTTATTTTAAAAATTTTGAGACTTAAGGTAAGCAGGTGTACATCCAACCCCAATTACATGTAATTTTAAGTACTTACATGTAATTTAACCACTGTCCCTTAATAAATATTTTGAAAAGAGAAAAAAAGTTCATTTATATATCAGTCTTACATATTATATTTATATAAAATTTTAATTATTTATTTTTACTTTTAATAATCAAAATTTATTACGACTGTTTATATAAAAAATGATTATTTTTAATAAAAATAATTAATCATTAAAAATAAAAAAGATATGGTTAAAATTTTGTATAAATACAATATATAAAATTTGTATTAAATAAATCATGTGTATAGGTTGGTAAAAGATGGAAAGTTTGAATCAAGTTAAACACTCTCCAAAATTTCTTTTCAAACACTGTTGCAAGACAACAAGGTATTTAAATTTCCATGATTAGTAATAATTTTAATTTTTAAACATGTTAATATTGTCTTCTATCACTATACCAATTATATAAATTACATAAAATTTAAGTGGCCGTTGATCCAACTATAGGTAGCAATATTATCTCAAAGGAGTTACTATTTACTGAGTACCAAATATAAAAAAGGGGGGGCTTTTTCTTTCTTAAGGCACAAGTTAAGTAAGCAATTAATACATCATTTTGTTATTAAGTTACAGAGAAAGAATAATGTTTAATTTTAATTTTAACAACTAACTAATTAAGGCTATGTTTGGGACAGCTATTGGGAGTCCTTTTCGACTCTAAAAGCTCAAACTGCACCAAATATTACAATTTGTGAAAAATGCTACAACTTTTCACAAGTTAGTACTTTGTCCATTTCATTGCAAATTTCAAAAGCATTGAGGTGGTGCTTCTGCAAGAACTTTTCATTTGAGTTTTAATAAAATTAACATATTATTTCTATTTTATTCTTATTTTTCTTTTTATTTACAAAAACAACACTTCTACAACAGTTTCTTTTCAATAAAACTTCTATTAAAAACTCCAACCACACCAAACAGACACTAAATTAAGACATGTGCCATCAATATTAAGGGCATGTTTGGGTTAGCTTTTTACAGTTTCAGCTTTTTACAGTTTCAGCTTCTGGACATTATTCATATTTCATAAGTTTAAATTTTTCTCTTAAAAACTTACATTTTAAAACTTTTTTAAAACTTACATTTTAAAACTTTTTTTTACCTAAAAAGACCTCAAACAGTAAAAACTTAAAAGCTTCAAACCTAAATTTTTCATAAACTTCACTTTTAGTCATTTTTTCATATCTCTAAAAACAATTTTTAAATTTTTCCTTCAATAAAAATTTAAACTTATCACTCATAAACAGTACTAAAAAAGCAAAAACTCTGACAAGTTAAACCAAATAGCCCTAAAACTAATATCAACTTTTTTGTTTTTTATATAAACTAATGACTAAAAAATTATTAATTACATCCTTAACATGTACCCTACAACTTTAAAAAATCCAAAAAAAAAAAGAGTTACTATTTATTAATTTAAGTATGCGTTTTATTATTAAGTTTTTTTTACACGTCACCATTAAAGGTACGGATAAATATATGAAATTTGTATTTTTTTTATTTAAAATTTATTGAATAACAATAATAACTTGAAAAATTATAATTTTAATTAAAATAATATAAAGTTCATATTTTTAAATACAAATAATAAAATTCGCATTCTCATCCAAACATATTCTCTTTACTTCAAATTAAAGTTATTATCACATCATTTTACATATAGATTCACTCATACTAAGGAGTTTAAGATATAGTAATATGTAATGTAGAGTGCTATTCAATTTATTTTATGATAATTGATAAAAGAAATTAATAAAAAAAAATTTTATATAGTTTATATTATATTTAACTGTACAATAAAAACTTTAAAAGAAGCATGAACTGTTGATATTAAATAATCTTTTTGTTAAAGATTCAAATTTAGAAGCAAGAAATTCATCCATAAAATGAATAGTCTAAAGTTTTACATTTAAAATATTAAGATCTCTAATAAAATTATTTAAATATTTTTAATAAAATTTTTTACATATTGATTTATTAAAATTATTTTAATTCTTTTATTATAATTTTTAACATTTTAAATATTAAAACTACTTAATTTTTCTTAATTTTTTATTTTAATGAAAAAATGGTACGTAGTACTATTTCAAAAATCACAAAAAATAAAATGATTCTTTTATAAGAAAAAGATGCTAAGAAGAGCTCAAGTTAAAGGTATGTTATAGCTGTTTGTTGCCCATTGCTAATGCTCTGTTTTCACTTTCAAGCCCGAGCTGAGGTCATCCCCTTCTCTGGTTCCTACCTTTTCATCCTTTCTTCGAGAAGAGCACAAGAGTCAAAAAAGATGGCTTTAGATGCATAACCCTTGGTAATTCCCAAAGACCCTCGGAAAAGAAGGCTTTTTTTTTCTTTCAATTCTCAACACCAACTAGTTCTTTCCTTTTTGGGTCCAAAGCCATGCATGCTATAATGGAGAAAACCAGAGTTTGTTAATGTAATGAGAGTAAAAGGGTGTGTTGTTTATAAGTTTTGCTGTAATGGGTGTGGAAGAGAACTGGGAAATGGTGTCACCAACCGTGGCACCCTTGAATTTGCAGAGGGAGGAGCAGTGGAGGCATTTCGACAACTCGGTGAATGCGGTTTCCTTTGGGTTCGTGGCCACTGCCATTCTCATTTCAATGTTCCTTGTTATGGCTATCTTTGAGAGGCTCCTCCGGCCAAGATCGTCACCTTCCAATGCCAGGGCAGGTACGGATGTCGAGGCACAGATGATGTTCGACGGAAAGCCTCAGTATCCTTCTCCCAAAGTATGTTTTCTCCCTCTTAACTTTTGTTCTTTGCCTTTTAAATTTTCCTTTGTCTTTTTTCTCTAACTATGAAATGGTGCTACAATAATTCTGGGTTATATGAAGGAATTGCAAATGGGTGATGACGAACTCTAAAAGATTTATATTTTTTTTCCTTTACTCTGTTTCTGTCTCTGCATTTCTTTCTTGATGTAATGAGTGGCTTGGAAGCATGATTATGGCGGTTCTTTCCCTTTACTTTCTTTACTCTGTTTCTGTCTCTGCATGCAAAAGCTTTTCTCTTATTTTTTTCTCTGTTTCTTTATCATGGTTTGGTTATTTTTGGGAAACAGTTCTATTGTTAGAGGATTAAAAATTGACGAATTTCATCTTCTAAATGAAGAAGCAAAACTATTGATGATTAATGGTTATAATGTTCTCCAATGTCGTATGGAACATAATTTGTATTTACTTGTTGAAAAAATGTTTTGAAATCCAGAATAGAGTTTAGATGATTCTGAACCATAAAACTTAAACCTTAGATAGGGGCAGAGGCTATTTTATTTAAGGGTTCATATGTTTGTAATATAATATAATCTTAATAGTAAAATAGTGAATTCGAAATAAAATTTTAATTATTTTAAATTATAAAACATAAACGTTAAATGAGAGTAAAGCTCTTATATTATGAACCTTCCTTCATTTAATTATTCATAATTTTTAATTTAATATAATTTTAACAGTAAAATAACAAACTCATTACTTAATTTATGTCTCAATTGCCAGAGGCGGAGCCAGAAATTTTTTTCGGGGGGGGCAAGATGCTAAAATTTTCAAAGTTCAAGAAGAGCTAAATAATTTTTCATATATTAATTTGTAAATTTTTCAAATTTCAGGGGGGGCGAGCGCCGCCCCTCGCACCCCCCTGCCTCCGCCACTGTCAATTGCCCTTTTTGATTTTTCTAGTGGAACAAAGGGTATATACCATTCTTAGAGAAAAAAGTCAAAGCAGGGGACCATTTTTTCTAAAACTTTGCACGCCACCAATTTCAGCCTAGGTGATTAGCCTACGTTCACACTTTGACATGTCCCCTGCTCTTACATTGAGAAGAATATTATTATTATTATTGAACTTAAGCTAAATAGAATATTAATTTATTTGTCTTAAGTGGTAACAAGAACGAAATTTAGTAGACAATGTTTTTGCCTCGTACAATCCAAAGACAAATTAGGTTGCACGTACGAAGATTTGTAGGTTAGATCAAACTAAATAGTAATATTTTTTAAGAAAGCGTGTATAAATTTATGTTTCAAAACTTCTCAATTTTACTTTACAATCTTCGAATTTCCTACCATTTGGAGTTTTGTGCCTCTACTCTAGTGCCTGTAGGTGAAACTTACCATTATTAAAATTAAGAAATGTCCTATATAATCTATAGTGGTGTATTTAGTTGATCATTGCAACGTTTAATAATTTAAGCCGATTCAAAGAGAAAAAAAAAAAGTTTAGCTGATTGAAGTTATGGTGGCTTAATTTGTGGCCATATCATATTAATTAAATCATTAAAGATCACTGCCAAAGATGACTGAGATGGTTTGTGGTACTCTATTGGCCTGCAATAATTAAACTATTGCACTCTACTATCATATTACTTGCGGTTTTCTAACGCAACCATATTTTGATTATCACCAGATCTTGGAATGGGCAAAATCCTATATCTTCCCAAACATGTTCCTATTATCATAAGAAACCAAAAGCATTATCATATTACTATTTCCCAACTGTTCTCAATAAATCTCTTAGTCATTTTGTCTGTTCTTATGTTGAATCAAGATGGTTTTATAAATATTACAGCTATTTTAGAATGTTTAGAAATCTAAAATCCTAAGCATGAACATCTGCTGCTAATTGCTTATCATGCTTCAGTTTGGAGTCTTATTTGTCAATCTTAGGTTTAATTCTTTTGTTTTCTCTGGCCTTATGCACAAACAAAAGGGGTCTTTTTCTCTTCCTAATTTGTTTTCTTTTTACGTCAGACTTAATACAGTTCTTTTATCAGGATGCAAGTAGAAAACACATAATTGAATTGCTTGTCTAAAACTCTAAATTAGTTTATTTGGTTTGGTTTGTGCAATATAAAATGACTAGCATTAGCATGTGATTTTTTGTCTCAATGTTTTCTAAACTATAGTAAGTTTCCCATCCAAATTGTTCTAGTTAGGATAGGATACATCAAGCCCCTCGAGTCCTCAACAACTGAATAGCCTACTGAGTTCTTTTAGACTATTGATGCTACCTCTTTTCAGTGCCATCCCATTTTCCTTTCTTTATCATTGACTGCAGTGACACAATAGTCAAGCTTTCACATGCTGAATTATTGCATGGAAATGTTAGTTCACTCACTAATTGCAAACATTATCAGCTCGTATGTCCCTATTTTGAAGTCTATAATACTAGAATAATAACTTACCCTGTTTCCATATGTCTCCTACCTTCCGAATATTGGCATGGTGCACCTCCTCATCTGTCCTTGAACCTGCAGCATGGATTTTGCGAATTGTCAACATTGAACATGCACAATGCACCCCTTTTTTTATTTCGTGCATGATGTAATTTGGTTGATAGAGAACCTTGATTTGTTGAACGAGGTATAAAATCTGCAGACGGTGGAATTATTTTACTGGGTATGAGTGTTTGCTAGGGAATTGTCTGTTCTTATCTCTACCTTCAATATATTATGTCCCATGCTTGTAACCTAAGAATGGAAAAGGTATCAATTTGTCCATGCATAGCAGCTATACTCAACTTCCTTGGTTCTAATAAGACAAAAAATTCATCCATAATTCTGAGTTGTGCTAGCTTTGACAATGAAGGCACATTTTGTCCTAATAGTTATTTGTTGTAGCTTTCAAATTATGCTCTGCAATCCGTTGTTGCGTTGATTTATGGTATCATGTCCTCTTACTCACATTATTATCATTTGTTTGTTCAGATGACGATTTATGCAAATGGTGTCTCAGTCCTGATGCCAGGCGAGGAAATACCTACCTTCATTGCACATCCTGCTCCAGCACCATGTCCTCCAGACCGCAACTTACGGCCTCCCCATGAACAATAAACCATGCTTAGGTTCTCACCTCAACCTCAAGCTAAACCGATCACCCCTGACTAAATCAACCATATACAAACCAGGGTATTCTCCCAATTTTTCTTTCAACACCAATTCCAAAACTTGAAATCCCATAGCTTTGCTTAAGCTTAGCAGCAAAACACAGCAGAAAAAAGATGCAAGTATTTGGTTATGTGTATTATCGTATATTTGCAATGATGAAACTGGCATTGGCATGCCTACTTTTCTGAAAACATGCATCATATTTATCCTTCTTAGTAAAATTTTAAGCTTGTGAATGAATCCCACCATTATTATTTAGGTGCAAACAATATCAATAGCTCAATTTGTTATCTTTAATGACTGACTTACTCAGCAGTTCATAAAATAAAAAGGATTGATTTACTCAGCGTTTGTGGACAAGATAGTGCAGCTATCAATGGAATTAGTTGGGCCAAAGTTTCCTTTTTACCATCAATCGAGTGAGGGCTGTTAGCCTGTAGGGTACTGCTTGAATTACTTGCGAATTACTTGAGTCAAGCTTGATTTGAATTCTACTCATTTAAATATATATACCAATTTATTATAAACTTAAGCTTGATTTGAATTCTACTCATTTAAATATATATACCAATTTATTATAAACTTAAGCTTGATTTGAATTCTACTCATTTAAATATATATAATAATTTATTATAAACTTTGGCTTGAGTTTGGCTTTATTGTATTTTTATTTTTCGACCATTGGTTTGCAAGACTTGAAGAAAAAATGTTTTCTTTTGGATGGTGGTATATAATTTGCTAAATGAGTTTTAGGTTCAACTTTTTAGAACTAATAATAAGAATGTTTAAATAGTGTTTAAAATTTTTTTTTATTGTTAAACTTTAATAAAATACTCTTTTTTAAATTTTTATATTTAATATTTTTGAAAAATATAAACATATTTATGATTGAATAATTAATTATTAAAATAATTTGAAATTATAAAAAAAAAATTTGAATACAGAATAAAATACTTGCTCACTCGAGTAATTGAGCACATGTTGGAGCTAGCAAATAAGCTCGAACTTGCTCAAATATTTGCAAGCTTGAGCATGAGCTTGAGATAGTCAAGCTCATGCTCAAACTCATGCTCAAACTTGTCAAATACTTGAGTTCGAACTTTTTATACAAGTTTAATTATGAGTATTTTGATACTTAACTTGAGTCAACTTATTAATAATCTTAAGTCGAAACCAAAGTTTTAGTTATATATATGTTCCAAAAAATAAAAGAAAAAAACTCAATGTATTTTTCCGCTGACATTGCATGCATCCTTCTTTATTCGAACGGACTGAAATATGAGACATTATGGTCGAATTCTCAATAGTCACAACTAGGTTATAGGTGCATATTGGATCAAGTAGTTTAGCATATCTGTGCCCAAATGGTATTTTGTCTAATCTAGATAAATACCATTCCTTACACTACATTTGTCTTACAAACATCCAATACTATATTCGGACTATGGAGCAAAATTACTTTGGACTTTGGAGGAAAAACAGACATGGAGAAATGAAATTTCCTAGACTAACTTTCTCGTACAAATGTGCTCCTGCTCCTTAAACCAAACCAGACAAAACTCTTTCTTGTGTCCAAACTTATATACTTGACAGTTGACACCACCACCTTGACCAAAGTGAAAAATGGAAAAAGAAGATGAACCATCTATCCCCCTCAATGGCCCATCCCCATAATAAGATGCCATATCCCTAGACTCACCCAAATCTCAAAATCTTTTTTTACTTTTGGCCGAACCAAATCTCAAGATCTAGTAAAACAAGATGGGGACTTTCATTTCATAAACCCATTAACCAATTCGTTAAAAATAAAAGAGGGAAAAAAAAGAGAGAGAGAGAAGTGAAGCTGACTAGTTGAGTCCTAATGTCCTATACAATGGTTTTTTATTTGATAAAATCTTACAACAATTAAAAGATATTAGACAAGTTAATGTATTTAAATTCATATACTAAATTGAACAAAAATGCTCATAAAAAATAATGTTGTAGATTTTATCCCAAAAATATACTTTATCCGTTCTAGAATCAGAATGGATATGATTATATTAGAGTCTATTAGAGGTAGTATTATGATGAAACATTTTTTAAGAAAGAGTTAAATTTCATTGATATCATAATAATAATTTACATTGCAATTTACATGAAATCTAAGGGATAACATAATTTCATAAAACATAAAAATAACCCTTTTTCCTTTTTTTTTTTTTTTTGTAAAATAGTTGGAAAAACAAAACAAAAAATAACCAGTTTTTCATAAAAAGATGAAGCACTCTAAGGAAACATTAGGGTTTTCAAGGGAGACATTTCCCTCCAAAACGCTATCGTTTTTGCCCTCCTTCTGCCCCAGAGGCAGAGCATCCTGCTCTGTACTCATTGACTTGGCACTTGCTTTTCTGGTGACCTTAGCGGGGCTCGTCCTGACCGTCGAACCCTTAGCCGTACCCACGCCCTTACCTGCACCCGCACCGTTGGCCCTCGCAGTCACCGGCGACTTCGACCTCGAACCCAGACTACGCTGTGTAGTTCTTATCTCACCCGATTGTCCCGATCCACACCCTCGACCCCGGACCCTCTTCTCCAATGATGGCTTTGATTCCAATCTTCTCGCACGGGCACCACCTTGGTCCACATTGTAGGAACGCTTCCTCGGCACCTTCGCCGGAGACCTCTTACTGGCTTCCATGCTCTGTTTGCTCGTCGCTTCATCTTCGTTTATATCTTTTGTGGCTGCCGTCGTTGCTGTCGTTGCCGTTGAGATGGTTTCCGTCATGCTATATATCTCCGATACTTCAGAGAGACCAGAGACCTCTTCTCCTTGTTTCTGCACTTGAAATCGCCGCTTCTCCATGGAGTTAAAATCTTTTGATTCGGTTTCGGATTCTTGGATACCGAGCATTTGGGCGTTTTCCTCTTGTTTGATGCGGACTAATGGTGTGTCAGATAGTACCAGTACGTCCTTCACCGTTTCTTTTGCAGGGGAAGGAGGCGACAATGCTGGGGTTTTGCGAGGTTCTGAAACCGGAGGTTTAGAGGGGAAATGAGGGATTTTGGTTTTGGAGGAATTTTGCCACTTTGGGTCTGTTTTAGCAGCGGCTGTGGTGGCTGTGGCGGAGCTAAAGCAGCAACCCATTTTTAGTGGTGGTGAATGGAGGTGGAGGAGTATCGGAGGGGGTGCTGGTGGTGAAGAAATAGCGGAACAGCTACATTAGATGGATGGGGTTGGCTGTTTTGATTTTATTTGAAAATTTTGGGGAATCAAACGGCTATAAATCCTACCTAAGGTTTTAAAATAGCAATATCTAGGAGATTTGGAGGAGAAAACTGGGTGCAGCTATGGCTTAGGACAAGCTAAGGTTAGCCCCAAGGCCATGGTGTTGAATGTTAATGGCTTGAGGTTTAGGCCCTTTGTTTGGGGCTATAGGAGGATTTAGAGTCCTTGTTTTATTGTTTAAACCATATATTAAACTGTGAAATATGAGTTATTAAATAAAGAATTATCTCAATATTAAAAGTTTTTTTTATTTAATTTTAAATATTGTGTAGTTAATCACAATACAAACTACATAATATTTTTTTAAAAATTTATATATTTGTAGGTTTTGATTTTGGGGTTAGCTTATTTGTTATTAGCTAGGCTATTTTTGAGATTGTTGTACAGCGTGAAGATGTGCTTAGACACGTAGCCTAAGACGAGTGGCTAATTCAAATTAACGAATTGACTGACTAATCAAATTAAGTTCATGGTTGATATTTTCTGTTAGAGCTAGAAAATTGCTTTTGGGAATATGCTTTTTGCAAATTATTTCAAGATGAGGGAAGCAATTTAAGAGAGTGAGAACAATTGGGATGGTTACTGGAAGCATTGATGAGAGTGAGATTTTCCAAGGATAGAGCCAGTAGGGGGACCCCAGGAGCTGTTTGAGGATGCAAATTATGTTAGCCATTTGGAATTAGGGAGCAATTATTATCAAGGTTAATGAATATGGTCCCAAGGTTGTTGGTGACAGAGCTGCATTGTGGAGCCAGCGTTTCGTTAACCTGCATCCGAGCTTCTGCTTTTGGTAGATTCCATGGGTCCATGCTTGCAAAATGTACTAGAAAAGGCGAGGCATAAGATGCCCGTAAAAACAGACCACCAGTAAAGAAATGGGTAAAAATAAGCTTTTCAGGATGCATTGATCAGTATCCTCATGCTCCAAAGCATAAGTTATACAAGGAAAACCTCAATTAAAAAGCCAGCAATAGTAGCTGATAATTACAACAAATCGAATATACAACTGGAATAAAACTAAAATTAGACAGTATTCCCAGCTTCAGTTGAGCTCGGGCTCTACAATCCAAGAATATGTATCATCCGACGGTTTTCTGCTGTGGGATGGATTTCTGTTACAATACGGTAAAAAGAAGATTATTTAATGTGAAGCTATGAAGAGGAAGCAGCACGATCAGATTCTATCATGGATTTGATGTAGAATTCCCCGGCCTTGTATGATGACCTAACCATGGGACCAGATGCCACATATCGAAATCCCTAATCCATGCAAAGGTTTAAGTGAGAAAAATTCAAGCAAGTACAATGTTGGCATACAAAGTAAAACGATATCTCAGTTTAACTATAATGATGCAAGCACACTCAAAGGACTGAAAGTACAGAAAATACAAGGGCAATATATAAGATCAAAGTGATGATTGACATATAACTGATACAAAGGAAGACAATAAGATGTGGTTATTTTATACCTGTAAATCAATACCATACTGATTTCCATGAGTTTAAGTAAACTAATATCAAATATGATATGAAATACATGTCACTAACAAGACATGAAGTGCTAAATCTAAATGGTTATGACATGCTGAAGTGAATAAGTAATCATGACTGATGACATCAAGAAAGGAATTTCAACAAGCAGCAAAGCAAGACATCAACCATTTTACACTTAATCTTTCCTATTTTTATTTTTTGAGGAAATACACAATCTATTTTGAAAATGCTATTTAGAAGCTTGCTAATGTTAACTGATAATCAGGTTGCAGACTTGGAACTAAAAGATGTGATTCAAGGGAGTGAGGAAACAATACTGCACTTTATTACGAAGATTCTTACCAAAAAAAATTGTACTACCAGAATGTGATATTGTCTGTCACCAGAGATCTGACCTTTGATAGGAATAAAAATTAGGTCAATGGAACCCCATTTCCCTTGAAAACCCTGGCACAACATGAGCTACAGTTATCCCTTAGGTCCACTGTGACAATTGGTTCTGCTGTTTGAAATGTTAACATTTGTAAAACCTTGACAATTAGGTTACTCATGTTAGACATTGTCAACAGAAACGTGGTTCTATTAAACCTAATTGTTATACTTATCAAAGGTCAGCGACCAATTGATGACATTTATGATTCAACTCCAGAAATATCTTCAGCATCATTAAATAGAGATCAGTACAAATCTCGTGACCAAAAACTCATTATTTCTATCTAATTTACCATTCCCATTTCCCAATTTTTAACCACTGTATGCAGGAGCAACTAGTGTCGCATATGGCAAAGTAGTACAGCCCACTTTGTAGTAACATTTAGAGTGTCATAGTCCAAAGGAAACTAAGAAACACCTACCCCCCAAAAAAAAAAATGGCTTTTACTAAAAGGGAGTGATTAGGTGCTTGAGAAAATTAAGCAATCTAATACTTTGAGTGCAACCAAACAAAAGCCTAAACAACAAAAAATAGTGTCTACAAGCAGACAGCCTAATTCATGTGCTCAACTAAAGACTGCAATAATAACAAGCTTCCAAGTGCTTAATTATAACAGCCTTAGCTTCAAACCAGTTTCAAATTACTTTTCAATTTAATGCCTGCTTTTTCAGCAGCCATTTGGCACTTTTTCCTTCAGAAAGATATGGGATCAGGCTAAAGCTACTGCACTTGAGAAATAGACAATACCTTTCCTCCATTTATTTTAGCAATTGTGCATGAATGAGTATGAAAATTAGACTTTAGTAACAAATTCAATAGCAAACTATTTGCTTAACTAAGAATAGGTATTGACTGAAAAAATGAAAATGATAATTAAAAAAAAAAAAAAACAAATTAATATAAAATACATGCATACCATATCCATGCCAAGAGCCCGATACTTCTCAAAAGCCTCAGGAGTAATGTACTCTGTTACTGGCATGTGACGCTTTGATGGTCTCATGTATTGACCAAATGTCATCACATCAACACCTGCAGCTCTAACCTTCTCCATTGTTTTCACAACTTGTTCAGGTGTTTCACCACACCCTAACATTATTGAAGTCTTTGTAAGTGTTCCAGCAGGAGCATAGTCTTTGGCCATCATTAGAACATCTAAAGATTGATTAAAATTTGCACGGCGATCACGTACAGCACTTTGAAGTTCTTCAACTGTCTCAATATTGTGAGCAAAGACATCTAATCCAGATTTTGCAACTTTCTCTACACAGCTAGAGTCTCCTTGAAAATCAGGAACTACACATTACAAAACCAGTGGATGTAACATTAGCTACAGCAGAAGGAATTCACCCAAAATGAGAACTTCCAAATATGCAAATAAGCTAGAAAGGATACTTCAGTTCCAAAAACGCCACCCTGTATTCAATATTTATACTCTTTGTATGCACAGATTGTATCAAATAGATGTTGTCACAATAAACAAACTCCAAAATGATAGTGCCAATAACCCATTGGCCTAGCTGTTTTTCCCCCTCTACAAGGAGAGAGAAGACCAAAGTTCAAACTTCCTGCTGCCCTTTTGAACTCCCAGAAATAAATAAATATATAAATAAGTAATGATGATGTACAGCCCCTCAACTTCCCAACCCAAACCCATTATCAAATATTGCAACAATCACTACTTCATTGAGTGCAGAGCAAATGAAGCATACTACAGCACGTAAAACATATGCCACTATCTGAGTATCCTACACTCTTACAACTAACAGTCTGAGTTACTACTGGACACAATAGAAAAGCAAGAACGATGGAATAAAGAATTCTTACCCAATGCTTCTATCAGCATATTCGGTTTCAACGCCTTCAACTTCTGCACTGTCTCTGCAAAATGGCCACTCCCTTGATCAGTCAGATCATCCCGATCAACACTAGTAATCACCACATAATCCAAGCCCCAGGATGCAATTGCCTCAGCAACATTTGCTGGTTCATTAGGATCAGGTGGAGGAGGCGTCCGTGATGTCTTCACATTACAGAACCTGAAATTTATAAACATTCCTTGAACTCATACCATAACATCATGGACATCCACAATTCTTCCCCTTGATTATTACCATAAACAGGAAAGTAATAGTTTTTTTGTTGCTCAATAATTCTACCTAACGAAATGTGCAAAGAGGGCTCAGACAACTCACCTGCAACCGCGAGTGCAAGTATCACCCAAAATCATGATGGTGGCAGTGGCCGTTCCCGTCTCCCCACCGGACCAGCACTCACCGAGATTGGGGCATCTCGCCTCCTCGCACACAGTATGTAGCTTCAACTCCCTCAACTTCTTTTTAATCTGAACGTACTTCTCGCCACCAGGGACGGATTCCTTCATCCATTTTGGTTTTGGAAGGGGTTTCCTCTTCGTCCCAACTTCCACAGAATACTGATTAGGATCCTGGAGTCCAATGAAATCGGAGAGGACCGGCGATTCGGCGGCCAAACGGGCCCGTAGTCCAGCCAAAGTTCCGGGAAATTCGGGTTTGTTGGGGGTCTCGACGGCGGAAGAGAAATGCCTCCGCTTTTGGGTGGATGATTTGAGGGCACGAACTAGGGAATTGAAGCGAGATTGCATCATCTCTCGCCGCAATTTATGGGTAGTCGTCGGATGTCTGAGAGAGAGAGAGGGAGAGGAGCAGAGACGTTCGAAGACGATGAGGTTTTGTTGCGGTCTGGTTTGGCGCTGGACGGGGGGTGGTTGGTGGCAGTGGTCCCTGGTCAGTTTCGGTGTTTCAGGATTTGCACTCTCTGGGCCCTGAGCAGCCCAGAATTTTGACCCTAAAACTCGAAGCATTTCAAGTCTTTTAAGATGAGAGAAACTAAGAAACCCAAATAGAAATCCAGCCCAAAATAGTTCATTACCTTTTAGTATATTTTTTCGCTTAATTTAATGATTAGTCTATTAACTATTACCTTAGTTTTATTTTATTTTAGAAAGTTAGTTTTCTTTTTAAATAGTTTATAAATTTTATAAAATATTTTAGAATAGTCTACTATATAAAACTTCCATTAATTTTAACAAAAAAAATAGAAAAGTTAAATTAAAATTAAAACAGAGTAATCATAACTAATAAAGCAATTCATAATAAATTGTATAAGTTATTAAAGCATGTCAAAATTTTAATTTCTACTACAAGGGAGAATTGTCAAAAAGGAAAGTTGAAGCAGCATATAATAGAGACTATAGTTTATTAGACAATGAAAAGAAAGTTATTATTCTCATAAAGTTATTATTCTCACAAAATTAATTTTATCTCAAAATTAATTTCAAAGAATAAAAATTCATAGAAGCTATAGTTGAAGATCAATTTGACAAAATGGAGTAAAATTGTTGTTAAAAAGTTAACATAATAAACTAAACTGAAATAAAAATAAAAGATAGTAGATGGATATAAAAGTATCTAAAGATAATAAATGAAACCAAAAAAGTACAAAAATTACTAGTCTGTTTATTGAATTAAGCTATATTTTTGTTAGAAGGTTAAATATTAGTTTTTGAACTTTTAATTTTATATACTTTTAGCTTTTTAAATTATTTTTTATACTTTTTTCATCATTTAACTATAAAAAAAAATGCACTTTTTGGTTCTTTCATCAATTTCAACATATAAATCTATAAAGTTGGTAATTCTTTTAACTAAAAATGTGCAATAAATGTTTGTTTAGGACAAAAAATTATACGGAAAACATAAGTTTAGCAACTAAAAAAATATCTACTAAATAGACTTAATGGACAAAACTGGAATAATGACAAAAAAAAGTGTTTTTTTCATAATTAAGGGATAAAAATATATAAAAAAAAATAATTCATGAACTAAAATTATTCAAAATCAAAAGTTTAAGAATTAAATTTGATATTTAACCTTTCTTGAATGGTGCAGGGTCTGAAAAGTA
>BPVZ01000010.1:2479843-2494763 GCA_020521535.1 Rubroshorea leprosula
AAGTTCGACCAAACTATATATATATATATATATATATAAAGAGATTCGATAAAGAAGAAGACATATAGATTGTGTGGTTCAAATCTGTATATGAATGTACTACATTCATAGCTCAAAAATGAAAAATCACATGTGCTTCATGTTTTAAAGTAAGTATACTAATCTATGATGTTGAGTGGAGGCCTATCCAAGAGGAGGAATACATAGCGAAGAAGAGAATGATTAGATTATGTTGGACAGAAAATGTGCATGGGGCTTGATCAGGAGGGTTTGGGAAAAAAGAGGAAAAATGATTTAATGACAATGAAATCTTATAATGTGTGATGGTCTAAAATTTTTTTTCATTCCTTTAACTTAAATGGGATATGTAATATTATATATATTTAATTGTTTCATGTCATAAAGATACTGTAAGATTCATTATAAGAATTTTATTATATAAAAATCAAAACTAAAGAGATACACCTACAATCCTTATTATGATACATAATTACATTAATAGTTAGTCTGACTTGAAGGGAATAGATGTGTTTACATCCATTTTTACAACAAATAGAACAGTATCATGTGTCATCCATATTGGCGGCTATTTTGTTTGTTAAAGAATTATTTTGTTGATGCAAATTTTTCTCAAATAAAACTTGGTTGGGTTGTTTCCATGTCATCAATAAAACAATTCAGTTGTTGCATATCTTTAGGAGCATGATTAGCAAAACCAATGGGTTAGTCAATTTGTTGTAGATTTCATATTGTCATAGATCTCTAGCATGCTGTCAAGGGGTGCTTATTATTATAAATACTTGATGACGAAATCAAGCAAAGCAAGACAAGATCTACCTCTCACACAACTAGCCTAACGCTATCTACATTTCAATTTTCACAAGCAATATCTTAGTTCAGCTCTCCACTTTCCCAAATGGCTTTCTTAGTTTAGTCTTTAGCTCTAGGCTGCTATTAGCTTTAACTCTAGTTTTTGTTATTTTGGTTTGAATGTCTCCACTCATGTATTTGATTTCCTACAATTCAATTTACTACACTTTATTGCAATTCAATTTACTACATTTTGCTCTAAATTCATCTTCCTACCTTCCTTTAAGTTTAGTTTTATACTTCCTTGATTGCACAACCTTTATTTCATTCTTTATGTTTACATGCTTTTGCAGTGGCCTTACACTTCCTCCTTCTAATATAGTTTTCCTACCATGCACTCTCTTGCCTCTCTTTTCCTCTGTTTTTCTCTTTTATTTTGATTAGTAAACTAACATTTGGCCTTCGTTGTCAGAAGTCTGTGATATTCTTCCAAGACAATTATTCATGGACCTTAAAGCAATTATTCATGGACCTTTATGCAAAAATGCACTCCCATTTCAATGACAATCATTTGCTAGGATACATCTTATAATTTATTTAATCACCACTCTTCATTGACTCATAATCGAGTTCTACACTTAAAAATAGTGAGGGTCATCAAGAATCCCTCTTTCTCATTTTGAGCAAAGTGAATGGCATGCCTTCATAATCCTGTTTGCCACCAGCCAGAAATAGACATTTTGGAGACAATAAGATGAGTTTTCTTTTAATTTCTTTCATAATTTTAGTATAAGAAAATGAGAGAAAGGAATGGCCCCTCCCTTTCCCTCCTTTCTCATCCCTCTAATTTTTCTCAAAGTAAACAGGAGGAAAATAATGGAGTAATAATTGTCAAATGCAAGGTTTAAATCTTATGGTCAACATCTAAAGAAATTATAATTTCTTTGAATACACTGATCTAATTTGGGGTGTGGGGTGTGCTCTTAATTAAAACCACTCAAGAATATATTAGTCTCTAGATGTGTAAAGGTAGTCTAAAAATACCGTAATTTTTTTTTTTTAAAGGAGTAATTATTACTTTCCCTAAAGATAAACAAATCTTGATGCTAAAGTACCATAAAATAACAAAAATGTGACATTTATAATACTATGTAATGTTGTAAGTTTATAACTGTTACAATTTAAAGATTGACATACATAGAATTTAAAATACTAAAATCTAACAAAATAAATTAATTGTATACCTCAATCTCTATAATCATTATGTTTCTCAAGAATCTCCAAGGATGATCATAATTTTGAATCTTATAATAAAATATATGAAATAAATATAATTAGTATTGAGATTTGAGTTTTATTTTTTCTATTCAACTTCTATATAATAACAACTAATAGAGTATGTCACTTCTTAACTCCACTATTTATAGAGTTAGGATTTTTTGAATGGGATAGGAAACATAATCTTTTAAGAACCCTTATCAAGTAAATCTTTTAAGAACCCTTATCAAGTAACTTACTTTTAATTTCAGGCCATAAATCTATTCATCTTACATCATATGATTTTGAGATAAAAATTAGATCTATTTTGATTATATAATTTTATTGAGTTTTATCCGTTTTCTATTTGATTCAATTTTTTATAAACCAAAAACAATTAATAGTACCTTGCATAAACATTTTTAATGATAATATGATGTGTCATTATATAATTAATTTTTTTATTTAATTTTTTATTTATAATATTATATATATATTTATTTATAACCGCATTATATCTATATAAAACTATAAAATTATAAGTATAGTATTGTCTGATAAAATAAATCTTGAAGCTAAATTATCTTTGCTTACGTGGCACAGGACGTCCTTTGTCACTTTATCTTCTTTCTTTGGCGCTCCAAACGGTGCGGTTGTTTGTTTATGCGTCACAGCCAACAATCAAACTTAGTGGGCCTCCATTTACCAACAAATATTTCTACTTACACAGCTAAGCCAGATTCTGTTTCGGTGTTTTGTCGGCTCGCAATGTATCTTTGAGAATGAAGAAGTGCAAAATCTCCTTTATATTTACTTTAACTGTTTCAAATGTTACTTTAGGGGTCTAATGATTGATGGAAAGAGTAGAAATGTAATTATATATAAATTTTATATATTATATTTATATAAAATTTTAATTTTTTATTTTTTATTTTTTATTTTTAATAATTAAAATTTAGTATAATTTTTTAAATAAATAAATATTTATTTTAATAAATATAATTAAAAAATTAAAAAATAAATAAATTTTAATAATTAAAAATTAAAAATAAAATAATTAAAATTTTATATAAATATAATGTGTAAAATATTTTTTAATGAAATATAATGTATATAAAAATTAATGTAAAATTTAACTTTCACTAACAACTAAAAAAAAATCTCTCATTTTTCAAAATTTCCCGATGTATTAAATTCAGAATTAGTTTTTGCAGTCTTAAATAAGTAACATTTATTGCGAGGCTTACTTGATCAGATTGTAGTAATACAAAACATCATTCTCCATCATACTTCCTCCTTTTTAGAATAATATATATTTTTTATGTTCATAAAAAAAATTTAGTTTTTTAGGTATTAATCTTTTTTATGCTAATTAATTAGATATGTGATTGTAAAAATTGCATTTTAATTTATATAAAAATATATATATTTAAAATGATAAATTCAAAAGGTACATGATATATGGTACTAACATGTAGGATAAGTTCATATTGAAAAAAGTACAGAAATATTATTAATGAATAAATTTTTATACATGAAGAATTTTAGATAGGTTAGGAATTTAGGGATTTGGCGAGGTACATGAGAGGAAAAAGGGAATTTTTAGAAGGATCCATATGTGGTTAATGCGGCATGGAATTGTGAGTCCCATTTAGAGCAATTCAGGAGAAAAGAATAAAAATTATTGCAAGGGTTGAACTTTAATGGTAAAAAAAGTTATTGACTTATTGTTAAATGAAAAGTAGTAGCCGTGTCAAAAGTAGAGAGGTAAATGTTATGAAAACTTATGGCATATTTAGGTTGAGAGGAATAAAGGGAAAAAAAAAAAAAGGAGGAGAGGGGAATGAAAAAATATTATATCCTCCTTGGAATGTTATCCTTCCGTCTTCTTTCATTTTCTTCCCTCTCTTGTCCATGTCCTCTTCCCTTATTTAGATAAATAAATGAATTAAAAGAAAAAAAATGGAGTAAAGTACTTCCATCCCCTTTTCTCCAATTCTTTTGATAACTAAATAGAGAAATTCTTTCTATTTTGTTCCTCTTTTTCTATACCTTTCAACCCAGATATAGTGTTAAAATATAAGAAGAATAACAATATGGTTTGGAAGGGTATAGAGAGGATTTCAAATGATTTTGTAAGTACAGAGAGAAAAATAAATGAAAATTAAAAGTAGGAGGACTATAGTTACCTTTAACCCTTTGAGTAATGACATCTTTTGGCCGTTGGGTAATGACGTCTCCATTAATCAATTTTCTTCCTCCCATTTGACAATGAGTGCTCGGATGTTAATTATCTGAAAATAAAGTTGTGATGGCTGGGTTTGAAAAGAAGGAACAAAAATAAGAGATGGAGTGAGAAATTGAGAAATTTTGGTAGATGAATGACACCATGACAGCTGGTAACTAACTAAAGGCCGCTTCAAGCATCAATTCGATGGTTATGGCTGTAGCTTGGTTTGTTAAAATCATTAAAATTTAATTAATATTTAAATTTTTTTAATAAATAATTATAATATTTAAAAATATTAATTTACAAATTAATTTTAATTTATTAAATAATAAATATAAATTACTCTATTGATTATTATTTATTCTTAATAATCAAATCAATATCTTTTAAAACAAAGTTTTGGTAGTTTTAACAAAACAATTACTGGCCTTAACCACACCTTTCCACATTTCACTAAACTTCATTTAAAAATATATATTAATTATTTTAATTAATATTTTTATATATTTTTATTAATTTTAATTAATATTTTTATATATTTTTATATATTTTTATATATTTTAATTAATATTTTTATATATTTTTAAGATAATAAAAATTAAAAAACCTTACAATTAGAGCAAAGCGCTGCCAAATAAAACCTTGTTTTCATGATGAGTATAGTACTTAAATAAGACTTGTCTAGTTTGGTTTGTTAATTTTAGTTTTTTATTTCTATTTGTTTGTATTACTATGTATATTTAAAAATCAACATATATTCTAAAAATTAAAATTAATTATATTTAAAAATATAAAATAGTACTTATAATTATTAAATATAAATAAATAAAAACATAAAGCCTCATCTTTTATTATTTTAAGGATAAAATTATATAATAAAAGAGAATATTTTCTCATCTTTGTAAAACTTCAACCACTTGACCCGCACACCTACAACTTAGAAGCTTACATGTCTAACCTATTTCATTTAAAAGAGATATTCATCGTAAAACAATTTAAATAGTTGATAAAAACAAAATCCTAAAACTCAAAACATGACTAAACAGTGTAAAAGATATAGAGGTCATTTATTGAATTAAATTTTTAGACCTTTCTTTTTGTCCCTTGAAAAGCAATCAACTTTTGCAAAGTTGCTTTTCTGACCCGCCAATGGAGTTTTCATCCTTCAAGCATTTCTATGACCCTTGGAAGCAACTGTCTCGGGTCTTCAAAGCCATGCGTTCAGAGAATCCGATGCCCTGTTCATGTCAAAATAATAATATTTTTTTACTAAAACTTTATTTTAAATTAATTGTCGCTAACTTTTTAGATTGAAATATTTTTTTTTCAAATAATCCTATTTTTATCATATTTTTAATTTTTAAGGTATATAAATATATATTTTTTTAAAAATAAAACATTCTGATATTAAAAATATCAAAATTTGCAATAATAACCCTATAATGAATTTGATAAAATTAAAACTTATATTATATTTTACATATTTAATGGTTACTATTGGATGTCTTAAATTATTTTATTTTTCATTTTTTTTTACTTTTAACTTTGTTATTATTCTTCAATTTTAATTATATATTATATTATTAATTTTTTTTTTATCTTTATCTTAATAAGGTATTAAGTTAATATAGACAATAACATAAATGGTTTACAAATTTTTAAGATATCGATGTTTTTCAATAGGAATTGTTAAAAAGAGAGAGGATAATTTAGGTACTAAAATTATCAAAAGACAATTAATAAACAAACATGAAGACGAGTTTTTATTAAAGGTATCTTAATAATTTTAATATTTGAATTATTCTTTTTACTACAATTTGTGTTAAAAAAAGTTCTAATTTTTAATTTGAGAAAAAATATGGTACTATTTATATATATACCTATCAACAATAATATAATTATAATACCACAATTTTAAAGTTTTAATCATGATGTATCATAAAAATGTATACTAAAAATGTATATAATATCATTAATGAATTTTTAAATAAAAAATTAATTATATAATGATACATCATTTTTATAAATTTATAATGTTATATTATGCTGTAACTATATAATTTTCAATATACTTATAAAGAGTAATTTTATTATTTATTTTAGGTGGAATACCTTAACATCCACCAAAGATTGTTCAATGTACTACTTGAAAATAGTACAATTTACGGATTTGGGCAGGTCTAATTAATTTTAATTAATATTGTGTATTTCTAATAATTTTAATTAATATATTATATATTTTTGGCATAATAAATGATATGAAAACCTATAGTACAACACTGTAATTTTAATTATCATCTTAACTAGGTAGTTTTAATTTGGGAGAAAAATAGACATACAATGATTAATAGCTTGTATAATATGTTGTGCTAATATTTTATGATAAAGTCATTTTATTTGAGGGTGGAGCTTGAATTGGTACACAATTTCACTCTAATGCTTACATTGCATTGTACCCAACACTATTTTCTTGGACATCTGTATGAAGTGTTGTAGTTAAAATCATTATACATATGATATTGTTGTTTTATTTAGGTTAAAACAAGAAAAAGTTTTTTTTTTTTAAAGTATTGTATTAAAAAAGAATGAAAATGTTATGATGCAATATTATATAATATTGTAATCTTATAAATTATATGATTGATTTTTTTATATAGAAACTACAAATAATATTGTATATATAGTCACTAGTTTAATTATATTATAAGTTTAGAATATTATATCAATAATTTGTTGATCCAAGTAAAAGTAACTCGGTTCTCCTTAAATAAGATTTCAAATTCAAGTTTTGTGAATAAAAATATAGGTGCTGAAAAAGCTTCCCCCACATGGATACCGATCTAGCTTAACTCTAGACTAATCAGAGTTCAATGTAGTTTCTTACTACCGAGACTAGTGCCAAAAAATAAGTATACAATATTATTAATTATTTATTAATCTAAGTAAAACAATTATGGTTTCCTAATTCTTTTAAGTAAAATTTTTAATTTAAATCTTATAAAAAAAAATATGCATAGAAAAACTCCTCTTCTTCTGTGTTTGGGCTTGTCATTAAATTAATCAAAATTAATGTAACTTCTATAAAAACTTCTATAAAAGGGGGATTCGTAGAAGAAAAGAAATATGTTTACAATATTCCCTGTTATTGTACCTTTATCGTTTGAAAAGAAACAATAAAAACAAGCAAGTATTAGACAACCCCTCTCCGAAGTTAGCTGCCTTTCACATATCTCTTTTTTCTCTTCCTTCCTCAGGTAATATTCCACCATTTTCTTCCTTTTTCTTTTTGAATTTTATATTTCTGCAAATTTGATGCAGTCCAAGTTTCAGGAAAATTCAAGGAATCTTAGCTCCAAAGTTTTGCTTAATTCTTTAATACTATTAAACACATTAAACAAAATCCCTCCAACTTTTCTCAAAGCTTACACTTTCCAGTTGCTCATTGGCCTCATTATCTTCAGCATTTCTAAAAACTTTCTGCCTTTTCTCTCCTACTTCCCCAGCAAGTTGATTTCTACATTTTTTAGTTTTATCATGTACGAAACTCACGTACCCACGGACTCTGTATCGTATACATGTGAAGAACTTTGGTACTTGTTCTTTTTAAGGACGTTTTGAGTGTGTTGAACTTTGGTAAAATCATTGAGTTCAAATCATGGTGTAATTGGGTTTTGGTTTTTTTGCGCTAACTTTTTGTTGGTTGGTTTCAGATTTGAAGTTTTGATTGTGATCAATGTTGGGATGAAAGCATAGGAATTGGGGGTTTAAGTTTATTATGGGAGTAATGGGTTTTGGGAGATCTGGTGTGGAGTGGAAGAACTTGAAGATTTGTGCTCAGGTATATGTTGGGTTTTTGCTGATTTGTGTATCAGGATTTGCGGTTGGATTGACTAATCCCACTGATGGTAAGGCTAATTTTTTAGCTTTTAAATTTTCTTTATTGTGTTTGGTTGCTGAGAAAAGGATGGAAAATGAAAGAATGTGAAAGCTATCTGTTTTAAGTTCGATTTTTTTTTTTCTTGGAAACGGCACATTTTAAGTTTAATTACTACAGATAACTTGAATGGCAGAAAAAATAGAAAAAATTTGCTTACTTAAGGTGAATGGTAGTGAGAAGTCTAGACATCCTGACAGCTTCCTTTCTGAAAACTATATGCCATCGTTTGTTGGTCCATTTATTCTCTACTTCCAAGTTGTGGCTGGATTTTGAAAATGATTTTCTCTTCCATTTGCCTTAAAAAGTATATATAAAATCTGAACATTTCTCTTTTAGCTTTTTGTTATGATTTGCTTATGAATGTAATTTGATTGTTGGTTAATTTCCAGTTCTCATACTTGATTGTTGATTTTAAATGGAGATTTTTCTCTAATCCTTTGCAATTTTTTTTTTTTTTTGAATGATCAGTTGCTGCGATTAATAGCTTATACACTGCATTGGGCAACCCTGTACTACCTGGGTGGATTGCTTCTGGGGGAGACCCATGTGCTGAAGCTTGGCAAGGCGTGCAATGTAATGGTTCGGACATAATGAGAATGTAAGTGAGCTACTTCTTGGAATGTTTTAAGGTAATTGCTGTCTGGTGATATTATCAATATTGATATTTCTAACATGGTCTTGTTGTTTTTGGCTTTTGTAGAATTCTTAACGGTGCTAATTTGGGAGGAGAACTGAGTGATAACTTAGGAATATTTGCTTCTATCAAGACAATGTAAGTGGTATTCTCTCATCTACACACACTTGGAGATGAATGCTTATCCTTGTGCATACATTAGAGAATATTGCTATTATTTTCTTATTGATTTGATCAAAACATTCCTGCACATAGCATACTAGGGAGAGAATTTTTAACTCTTTTCTGGTTTGATGCATGGAGGTTCTCTGGGATGTTGTATTGTATTGACATTAAACTAAGAAACATTTTGTTGATTTCTCAGAACCATGAACTCTTTTATTGGCGTAGTTACTTGAGCTGTTCATATAATTGTATTATGCTCGGAATAGAGTTATTTGCTTCATTGATGGGTCAGCATGTCTGAATCACCTCAAATTAGGTTTATGGGTTTCTGTGTGACCAGCTGGATGGGTGAGTGGATGCTTCCCTTTATGTTTGCATGTAAATTGGGGAGGATGCATGTGGTAATCCTCCTTTATATCATAAAATCATAATTTGACCACATCTTGCTAAGTGTTTAGACAATCCTTGTCATTCTTATTTGTTTGTGGACATTGTCATCATTTTTGTTGTTTTGTGCTGTTTCAGAGATCTAAGCAACAACCACATTGGTGGCAGTATTCCATCCAGTTTGCCTGTTACCATGCAAAACTTGTAGGTTATATCTATTCATGAACTTAAGTTTTTGCCTGCAAGCTTTGACTTCATAAACTTTTCCTATAACCATCTTTAACAAACTTATGATATGTCTACATTTGGCAGTTTTCTTTCAGACAATCAGTTCACTGGAAGCATACCAGATTTACTTTCTTCTCTGACTCTGTTGACAGACATGTAAACTTTGACTTCTCTGCTTTTTTAGTTGATACCTAGTTGGCAATTCTCTCATTTCTTGCTGAGCACATTAATACATGACTTCATGACATATATTCTTTTCTTCTTTCAGGTCTCTAAACAACAATCTTTTGAGTGGCGAGATACCAGATGCTTTTGAAGCCCTTACTGGGTTGATCAATCTGTGGGTTCAAAGTTTTATTCAGCTAATATAGTTTCATTTCCAGGTATATTTATATAGGTTATTTATGGTTGATGGGGTCAATTGTCTTCATGTAGGGATTTGTCCAGTAACAATTTGAGTGGGCGGCTGCCTCCTTCTATGGAAAATTTGTCACGTCTGACAACTTTGTGAGGATCCTTCTCAAAATGATATTGGCTATTCCTGTTTACATAAATGGATATTTTGCTAACTTTCTTAGGTTGCAGACATTTGCAGGCCAATCAGATATCTGGAACACTTGATGTTTTACAAGATCTTCCTCTAAGAGATTTGTACTATTCTCAACCATATCATTTCTAACTTTTAACCTAAACTGCTTGTTTCTAGATTTTCTGTTTCCTGAATTAGATGATTATAAATTAAGCTTTAGACATTTGTAGACACGCATTTAGCTTACAATTTTTATTCTCTGTTTCTACTGCTTTTAGCTTACAATTTTTTTGCTTGATGTCCTGTTTTAAACAGGAACATAGAGAATAACCTTTTTTCTGGGCCCATACCGGCAAAAATGTTGAACATCCCAAACTTCAGGTGAGAACTACAGGATGGTTAACGAGATTAAGCTATGTTTTTTATTGCATTGAAAGCATTCATCAGTAACTAAGAACCATACTGTTTGATGTGCTTCCACTGAGGCTAAAGTAAAACATATCAGAGATGATTCTTGGCTTGCAAATTTTGGGGGATTGTCTTGCATACCATTTTCCCACACATTGAGGCTAAGTCAACCTGTCATAAGACTTGATTAAAATGTTGGTGAAGGATATATGTGATCAAAGTACCAAAATTACTAGCGCTATCTTCCCTAAGGGTTGCTCATGCTACTCTTTAAAAATTTTCTGTAGGTATAGGCATTAAAGTATATCTAGGGGGAGATGATTGGGTTAGAAATGTATTGGTCTTGCATTTTTCTTAAAGATTCTGCTTTCTTGTGGAAATGCATCATGATATGATTATTTTTTACTGTGAAAACTGCAACTTCTTTTACATTTCATGTGAATTGATAGGTGATTTTAATATGAAAAGTCTCCTTAATGAGTTTCTGATTGTCAATATGGATGGGTTTGGATAAAACAGCCTGAAAATGGAATTGTCCTTGATCACATTGTTTTCAATATCTGGGATTCTATCTTATGTTTGCATTTGGTGAAGGGGGCTCTGGTCTTGTAAGGTTCAAAACTTTTTTGTTTGTTACTTAAGCATTTGTTGGTGAATATTCAAATTCTCCACTAGAAATGATGGAAATCCATTTAATTCCACTGTTGCTCTGCTGCCTCCCACATCACCATTGTCACCACCACATGCACAACCGGTTTCTGGGACACCACCTTCTGAACAAGTGCCAACATCTGGAAAAGCCCCAGGGAAACATGCAGATGGGCCATCTGCAATGGACAAATCTAGTCCTGAAGGGAAGAAGAAAACTACCAAAAGGGTGGCCTTGATATCAATTGCAGTGGTGTTATCGATTATAGTTCTGGCATTAGCATGTTTGGTTTTTATTCCAAAGTGTTTAAGGAGGAGGGAAGAGGATGACAAAATTTCTAAGCAGCATCAAGTGGGTGCATACAGAGGCAACCGAGAGCAATCTGGGGATGAGGAGTCCCTGCCAACATATCAAAAGGATAAAGGCAAATAAATTTGCATTGAGTCCATTATTCAATTTAGACATAGATTTAATTTTTTGTGTTTTCAGGTTTTGATTCCCAAAAAGTGATCTGTTAACAACTTTTTGAACAGTGCCAAAAGAGGTTACCAGACCTAAGAATGATGTTCAGGCAGGGATCAGAAAAACCAGACCAATTGCAAAGCTACAGAATGACCAAGAGAAGAATGTGCAAAGGATGTCTCCTCCTCCTCCTCCAACTCCACCTCCACCTCTACTTCTCCCTCCACCACCACCACCAACCCTTGCTGAGAAGGTCATTGTGAAACCTTCTTCTAAAACACCAAAGTTGTCTGCATCTGCAAAGTCTTTCACAATAGCATCCCTTCAACAATATACAAACAGCTTTTCTCAAGAAAATCTTATAGGGGGTGGCATGCTGGGGAATGTTTATAGAGCAGAACTTCCAAATGGGAAGGTATGCTTGTTGATCTTTAACTTATTTACTATAATTAAATCAGCATTTTGTATAATAGGTTAACTGGATCCATTCTCATGCTTCCCATCTTTTGAAACTTTGGTTGCTTTAATATTCTGTGTTTAATGGATTTTGTTCATCTCTTCTGCTCAGCACTAGGCATTCTAAATGGATCTTCTTATGTTCTTTTCAGTTAAATTGTGCAAATATTCTAATTGTGCTTAGCCTTTTCTCTATCTATTCAATACCATTCTGTCACCAAGAGAAGGGAACAGAAATATGAAGTTAGACATTTCTTCACTGTCTTTTTTTAATTGTTATTTCAGTTATTTGTGTATCTATCCAATCCAGTAGTTATTTTTGCTTTCATGTATGGACTGTGGCTTCAGATTGTGACACACTATCACCTTGTATGCATTTGTAGCTACTTGCAGTTAAGAAACTGCACAAGAAAGCTTCAAGTCAGCAAAATGATGTTGAGTTTATTGAGCTGGTAAACAATATTTATCGAATTAGGCATGCCAATGTTGTGGAGCTGGTAGGTTACTGTGCAGAGCATGGTCAAAGGCTTCTGATTTATGAGTATTGCAGCAAGGGGTCACTCCAGGATGCACTTCACTCAGATGATGATTTCAAAAAGAATCTTTCATGGAATGCCCGCATTCGAATTGCACTTGGAGCTGCTAGAGCCTTAGAGTAAGCATATACTTTGAGATTGCTGTCAAGTTATCATGTTTGACATTTTTCTTCTTTATTTTTGAAAAAAAAAAATATTTTCTGCTATTAACAGGTTTACATTTTTAGAGGCTTTTGTTCTGTTGAGGAATTTCTTAGTAGATGAACCATTGAGAAACTTAGAAGTTAAATAATTAGGAGATTGAATATTAAACCACATTAATGAAAATGGAAAATGTGTGAATGATGGTGAGATGTCAAAAAGGAACCAGGAAATCATTCAGATAGTGGACCTTTGTGAATCTTCTAGTCTTTCCTGCCAGTGCACCGTGTCCTTGTTTTAAACTAGTAAAATATATGTATGTTATTAGTGCAAGATGTTGCTAATTCAAGCAACTGTTTACATTATTTGGTGTCATGCAATACCTTAAGTAACTATTATCAGACATACCCCGATACAATAGGGCTCTCTTTCACTCCTTCCTCCTACTTTTGTTGGTGTGCAAGAGTGGAAATGAAGTAGGCTCAACATTAATGGTGATCTTTTTCTTGTTTTGTGTTTAAGGTATCTGCATGAGGTCTGCCACTCACCTGTAGTCCACAGAAATTTCAAGGCTGCTAATGTTCTCCTTGATGATGAACTTAACGTGCATGTATCTGAATGTGGTTTGGCTCCATTAATAGCATCAGGCTATGTGAGTCAGGTAAGTTATAAGCTTCTTTTTTCCCTTTTTTTTTTTTGTTTATTTACCCCTCCTACATGGGAGCCATGGTCAAGGTTTGAACTTTAATTGGTGGGAATAAATCTTCAATTGTGTTGGGAATGGAATGACTCGATTGCGTTCCAACAGTTTACCGTTGTGCAATTCATATGCAAATGAAAAAGTACAATGTTATGAGGAAATTTCTGGAACATAGTAAAATTAACCTGTGGACCTGCTTGACTGTCCCCCATGCTTCCACCCTTCATCCTCCCCAACCCCCAACCCCCACTCCCCACAAATAGAAAAATAAAACCAAAATGTGAAAAGAAATATCTGTGACTTTTCCCCTACCTAATCACTTGTTGATCTAAGCTTTCAGAAAGTCGTATTGCATTCATCCATTGGGTGTTTATTCTGAAACTGTTCTACTTTCAGTTGTCAGGAAATCTTCTCACAGCTTTAGTCTATGGAGCTCCCGACTTTGAGACGGGAAATTATACGTCCAAGAGTGATGTTTATAGTTTTGGAGTAGTCATGCTTGAACTCCTAACAGGCAGAAAGTCACACGACAGGTAAATAGATAAAACCAGTCTGTCTGAGTATATGACATTTTATCTCATCTCATCAACTTCAATTTTCCTGAAAACTTTGGATAGCATGAGGAACCGAGCAGAGCAATTTCTAGTAAGATGGGCTATTCCCCAGCTTCATGATATTGATGCATTGTCAAAGATGGTTGACCCTTCTCTCAATGGAGAATATCCTGCTAAATCCTTATCTCACTTTGCTGATATAATTTCTCGTTGTGTTCAGGTGAGCATCACTGTTTTTTCCTATGTACCATATTAATCATGACTTATTTACTCACCCCTTGATCTGAACACATTTCCTAAATAGAATTGCATATGCTTACATAAATGTATTTGCAGTCCCAGCCAGAATTCAGGCCACTCATGTCCGAAGTTGTGCAAGATCTTTCAGACATGATACGAAGGGAGCGTCAGAGTAATGAGTCCATTGGGGACTGATGGCATGTATTATAGTAATAGAATTAGTGATATCAGTTTGTGAATTGTGAGTTTGCGAAGAGATTTGATCCATCCGATGTTGAGCCAGGAAGATTCTTCTACTGTAAAGAGGCTGCGGACAGATCCTCCTAATAACACACCCTACTTTCATCCCCAGCTCTTACCCAAGAAAGTTTTGAAGGTGGTAGGCTAGAAATCTTGGCACCGAAGCACCGACAAGCCTGATTCTTACTATCAATTGTGATCATGTAATGGTTCATTACATCATGCAACAATATCCTCGTTGTGGCAGAATCATGCTAACTTTATTGTTTCGTAAGTGGTAATTTTGTTACGGATTCTTGGTAATGATATTCCTTTTTGTAGGAACATGTGACACATCTTATGTCTAGTTTTTTCAGC
>BPVZ01000010.1:2495919-2508503 GCA_020521535.1 Rubroshorea leprosula
AAAATTTTAATTTTAACCTTTGAAAACCAAATCCAAGGGACTAAGACCAACTTAGGTATTAAATCTGAAATGACTCTATTCAATAAATCTAAAATTTGAGATCACTCTATTTAAAATCATTTGATTCGATCTATTTGTCAGGTTTAATGAGAGAGAAATTTTTTTAGTATATCAATAGTTTCTAATCTACTAATATAGCAAGACATTAGTATTTGTGGCCGTCACTTAAAATTAAAAGGATTAATTTATTACAATTGATTGATTATTTAATTGTAAATGGAACCCATACACATTGACGTTTCATTTTACTACATAACTGGAAAAAGGAAAATTGGATCCGATCAACCTGGTAGTATCTACACAAAGGACAAGTGGCAGAACAATTCTTTGGAGGCTTAAACCCTACATTCACCCGCTAATTAATTATTAGCTCTTTAATATACATTGTCCTTTTTGACTCATAAACTTCAAATTATTGTGCTAATTGGCCTAATATATATGGAATCTTATTACATGGGTCAAGTGGCCATCCCTATTATGTTACCCCTATCCTCATCAGTGTTATGTTGATATATATACATATAATTTATTTGGACCTATGAAAGTGAGAATTTTTTTTTTTAATTTTTACTATAAGATTCATGGTTAGTAAGTTAGTATCTGTTTGAGTATCGATCGAAGAATAGACTTGATGATTATGTGCTGCACTCTACCTTACTTCTCACACAGAGAAGCGTGGTCATTTTACCACATAAGGGAGTGAAAGTAAGAACAATTATGTCCATGTGTGCCTTAAGCAGAAATTTTCTTGTTTTCATGGGTCAAAGTGGACCATTAGACCATATGTAATCCTAAATAGCACTAACGAAGGGTAGCGGAGTAGAGATGACTACACGTAATGGGTTTTAGTTTATTTTAGGCCAATTACAGGAGTCAACAAAATGAAAGTTGAGAGACTAATAATTTCAAAGACAAACAGTTAGAGGGCTTCTATGCTTTATGCCATCTTTGGGCCCATGGTTATAGCGCGCGCAACCCTAATCTCTTCTTCTGTTAGAAAGAGATGATGGCATATATTAAGGAGCCGAAATACTCATGCGAACCCTAATCTTTACACTTCCTCTTTCCTTCCCTACTCTCTTTCTCCTCTCACCAGCTCGTCACCAGCCAACCGCCGTCAAGACAAGAAATTTTTCCTGGCTGTCGAACTTTTCTGTTGGTTAAATAGTCTGAGGACATGAGATTCTCAGCTCCTCACCAGCCGGCCGCTGCCAAGATGAGCTATCTCAAATGAAATAACAATTCACCCACAAAAGATGCAGCATGTTGCATTCATAACATCATTCGGTAAGATAACTTTGAGTTCTCCTTCAAAAATGTCTTTACTTGCTTAAGTGTTCCTGTTCCTGCCTGGGTTTAGACATCTTGATGCTCCTTGTCTTTAGATTGTATGTGTTCATCTTGCTAATATTTTAACAAGCTTTTAGCATTTACTAAGTTGGGTTTGTTCCTAGATGTTATCACAAATGTATGAACAATTCACTATGAATCTATGCTGCTGGTTCCGTTTCAGAGTATTCATATGAAGATTTTGTTCCTTCTTTTATCAGAACTCATTTTGAATCCCAAAATATATACTTTGATAAGAGAGCCAATTTTTTCTGTTCAATTTTTTTCGGATATTTTCGGATATTAGTTTTTGAAGAATATTTTTTTGTATTATCTTTTACAATTTAGAACGTGAATCATTTTATATCTAATATCCAGCTTCTTCAAAACTAATTAATTTTTGCTGCAAATTTGTTACCTTTTGAGTGTTTTTTTTTTTAATTTATGTTTACTTTTATAAGATTAGTTAGATATTCTATTGTAGGTATTGTTATTTTAGTTCTAATGAGTTCCTATTATCATAGGCAAGACAGAGGATACTGACTGACAACAAAATTTTCAAAGATTTCCTTAAAATTTTGAATGTTCACGTGAATGGATGCCTGACATTAGTTCTTTGTTCTTCTTGTTCTAATTTTTTCAGATACTAGAGTACATCTTTGGAGATGGTAGGGTTTATTTGTGATCCTTCGTCTGAAGAAGATCTTAATCAAGCTTCAAATAACAAAGGTTTCAAGGATCCATTTGACACTCTAGACACCAAAATCAACGATTCATCCTTTGCTGATTCATTTCTTGATTTTGACTCCATAAAGGACTGGTTTGAGGATAACCCTAATCCGGATAAGACTGGCTTAGAGGATTCTGATTTTGGGCTTATGGAAATTGGTAAAGAAGATTGCGGGGGGAAAAGGTATGCTGGGTCTGAGTCAGTTGAAGGTGGGTTAGGTTGCGAGCTGAACGTGAAGGTGGAGGCAGAGGAGCAGAAAGGTGAGGCAGATTTCAGTTGCTGTATTGAGGAGGGGATGGGAAAGGTTAGTTTGGTTGGTGGTTCAGGGAATTCTCTTAGTGTTGATGTGGACCATGGGAAGGGTGAGAATGCAGATGTAGAGGATGAAAGTGTGAGTAGTAGTTCAGAGGAGACTGAGAGTGAAAGCTCAACTTCTAGTAGTAGTAGTGATGATGATGATGAAGGGGAAGAGGAAGAGGAACTTAAAACAGAGATGAAAAGAGAGCTAGATGAAACAAGGGAGCTTGAAGAAGGTGAGATAAGGGAGGTTGGTGGAACTGGCTCTAGCATTGATCATGATGATTATGTTGAGGATGATGATGAGGCTGTTATTGAATATAATGATCCAGATGATGAGGATGATGACAGCAATGCTCTAAGGGGTCCAATTAGGTCAAAGAATGAGGTTCAGGTAAGAAGTAGCTTCCTTGTTGGTTTTTATTGGAAGTATGTTTGTGCATATAGTGCTTTGTTTGACATTTCAGGACTAACAAGTCTTTTGTTGTAATTCTGCAACAACAGTGATTGCCAAGTGGGATGTTTAATGTAGATATTTTTTATTTATGAAGTATGAACCACTGATAGTGTAGGTTAGGAATATGAAATTCTGGTCAATGTGATTTTGCCAAGTTGTAGGACAAGTATTCAACATGTGTGTGCTGCATTAGGGCCTTGATGGATTGCTATTTTGCTGCTCAGGAAATTGTCTAGTGCATGAATTATTTTTAACCCTTATTCATGATTGTGAAAATTACACAGACACTTTGAAGGGATAAAAATATTGTTTTCTTCTTCTTTTGTTTATTCCTTTTTGATAGGAAGCTAAATTATTTCCTTTTTATGACATATTGATGCCCATCAAATTGTTTATATTGTGCCATGGAGGTTTAGATAATAAAGAGCTTGAATTGGAGAAATCTTTTATGTTTGCGAGACATATCATCTTGTTTGTTTATCTGATGACATAATTATCTAGTATCTTATCAAATAAATTGTGTTAACTTTGGCAGGATCTCCCTCCAGTTCCTCCTGTTGATGTTAGTCTTCTACCTCATCATGAAATGCTGCCAGTTGGAGTTATTTTGACGGTAAGTTGAGAAAACTTTTTGATTTGAAATATATATATATATTTTATGAAACAAAAAATGCCAGTCTGCTTATGGTGATTGGCTGGTTCAATGTGGTTATTTCTTCCAATGGTACAGATTGTTGATGCAAAAGTTATTGTAGAAGGGAGTGAGAAGCATAATCCACTGCATGAGGGTTCTGTCCTTTGGATAACTGATAAGAGACAGCCACTAGGGCTAGTGGATGAAATCTTTGGACCTGTTAAAAACCCGTATTATGTGGTAAGATACAACTCAGAAAGCGAGGTACCTGCAGGAATCCATGAAGGCAATTTGATATCATTTGTACCAGAATTTGCTAGTCATGTTCTAAATGATAAGAATCTTTA
This sequence comes from Rubroshorea leprosula, assembly GCA_020521535.1. Taxonomy (NCBI): domain Eukaryota; kingdom Viridiplantae; phylum Streptophyta; class Magnoliopsida; order Malvales; family Dipterocarpaceae; genus Rubroshorea; species Rubroshorea leprosula. Next base: position 2,499,774 of record BPVZ01000010.1, read on the forward strand.
CAGAAAAGGTTATGACGCATCTGGTGAGCATGATGAAGAGGTTTCAGATGATGGAGAATTTTCAGATGATGAGAAAGAGGCTGAGTATAAGAGGATGCAAAAAATGGAAAAGAGGGGCATGAGTGACCAGAGACATGAAAATAGGAAGGGTAATAAAAAGAAAATAAAAAACAGGGATGGGGCATGGAAAAATGGTAGACATACAGCCATTGTGCAGGCACAATCTGTGGAATGTCAGAAACCACCCAATCAGAATAGACATAATCTCCCCCCTGTTGCAGTATCACTTGGTAATCCTAATTGTTCATCTTCTGTCACAGGACCAAGTTTTGTTAGTGGGCCTGGCTTCATTCCACCATTCTCAGTAATGCCACAGTCTGCCAGTTTAGCCACACCTTCAAATGGAGTTTGGTCAGATGGTATTCAATGTCAGCAACCACAAAATAGCATCTTTCCGAATGGATTTCCAGCTGGTCTGCCATGGCTCATGCAAAACCAGCAACAGTCACCATTTCCAATGCCTTTGCTAACTCCAGTGCCTATGCCAATGCCAGCATCAATGTTGTATCAACAGCAGCAGTTCCATCCTAGTCAGAATATGCTTCCCAATATGGTCTTGCCTGGTGGTCAGTCGAATTTGTTAGCAGGGCCCTCATATGGTCAGTCGAATTTGTTAGCAGGGCCATCATTTGCACCTTGGCTGGAAATTTCGTGTCAAAATGGATTGAACCCTTTTCTTTTGGGAATGGGATTGCAGGGCCAACAGCCCCTGAATGCAGTACAAGAAGGTAGTTTGTCCAATGAACTAAATGCAGAAAACCGTAATCTGCAACAATCGAGGTTTAATACTGGCAACTTGGAAACTTCCCAAAAATTTAACATAGGTGCATCTTCTAGTCGTGGGAGAAGACCATACTATCGAGGCGGTGGGCGATTTGGTGGTAGAAGAGGTCAGCAGCAACCCAAATGAAAATTTTACTACTGGAGATTGAGTGTATTTGTTGGCCCTCAAATTTTAGCCTATGTGCTCTTTGCTCTGATTTTCTTCTGTGTGCTTGCAGTGATCCTAAATATCTGGTTTTAAATATGTATTTGATCTTGATTATTATGTTGCAGAGACAGCCTCCTACCGAATGGGTCATGTAATTCTAAATATTAGATAGGGTAAAATGTCAATTTGGTCTCTCAACTTTTAAATTTTATTAAAGTTGTCCCTCAACTTTAAAAATATTAAAATTATCTTTAAATTTTAATTTCTTATTTCAAAATAATTCTCAAACTTTGAAGATAATATTAATTTAGTCCTTAAACTCTGGGAACAAGTATCAATGTAATTTTTAAACTTTGATTGTAAATAACAATTTGGTCTTTTAATTTTAATTGTATATCAATTTGATTTATAAATGAAAAAATAATATGATCATAAAATATAATTATTTAATTTTATATGTTATTAATGGTTATAAAAAAATTGAATTTATGATAAAATATTGAATTATATGATACTTTTGTTAACGGTAAGGATTTTTGTTATATTGAAAAGTTTTAAGACACTCTTAGTGTTTTTTGAAGTTGAAGAATAATTTTGGTACAAATCTGAACGTTAAGGGACCAAATTGATATTTTAACCTATTAGATGTGCCCATAACCGATGAACGGACTGCTCTTTTGGGAGAATGGTTTGGGCTCGGCCTGCCTGAAATAAATTAGTAAACCGGACAGAAAGTTGGATTATTGCAAATATAAAACATTGGGCTTTAAGTCTACGGATCAAAGTGTTCTTAAGGGTGGGTTTTTGTTTTTTGTGGTCAATTTTTAAGGGTAGTTTAGTACCAACGATTAAGTCACCCAATATCCCTTTCTAATTACAAAATAAAAGTAAGAAATTCTTGATTCGAAAATGATATACTCTTTTCTCTCTGACTTTTAATAAACTTAATTTTTATGTAATTTAAAGTATTTAATTTAATTATATATATTTTTTAGTTTTTTAATGTGTTATAACAACATTATGTTAAAGATATAATTATTATATTTTTTAAATATTAATTAATATTAAAAAAATAAAAATTAATATTTATTAAAGTAATTATCTAATTAAAATTATCCACATAATATTAATGGTGAAATTAATAACAGTATTTATATTGTTTTAGAATAAATACTAAATTTAGTTCCTTATTTTTATTATAAACACTAAATATTATCTCAATTTTCATTTAAACTAGAAATGATCCAAAACTTTTTTTAAACTTCTCGAATCCAATTCTATAGTTGGTCATTTCCATTAAAAATTCATAATAAAAGATATTAATTAAAATTTTTGAAAGTCACCAAAGCCCTTAACTAAAAAAAAATAATCTCTAAATCATTTTTTTTCCAACACCAAACATATTTCATTTTCTTTAACACCGCTAAATTATGTTTTTTATTTGTTTTTTGGGAAACTTTAAAGATCATGTTTCAATTTTTTTTTCCTTTGTGCTTAATGCAAACCCCTGTTTCAATTTAAAATTTTTTTGATATAATTTAATAATTTAATAACATAATAAATTTCATAACCCAAATATTTTTTAATTATAAATTATTTTTCATTTAAATTACTGTTTATAAAATATATTAAAAAATATAAAATAAAAATCCATTTCAAATTATAGGATTTTTGCCTATAATATATACATTAATCCTTATTTGTAAAGTAAACAAAATTTTTAAACATTTTTTAAAAAGGAAGAGCTAAGGTGGATAAAGAATATAAAATTTAATAAAAATAATTTTAGAACACGGATAATTAAAATAGTATTATATAAAAATTTCTATTAGAAATCCTAAAATTCTTATTAAGATTTTTTTTTTGAAAATTAATGAAATTAACTAGTTGTAGGACTAAATTTAGTAATTTTGAAAAGGTTGAGTACCTTTTTTTTTGGTCAAAATGAAAGGTTAAAATAATATATAGTACTTATGATAAAAGTTGAGAATTAAATATGATATTTACTCTTTTTCTTAATAGTATAATAAATGTATTTTTTTATTATAAATTTATATTAAAAGAATAAAAGTTGACTTTCAATTTATCAATCTATTTAACACTACTAAAATTCCTATTTTTAGCAACCATTTATTAGCAATATGGGTTTGTTTGTCGGTGATATAAACTTTCACCGACAAGGCCTATGTTGCTAATAAATATACAATACCTTTTCCCTTCTAAAAGTACACTTCACATTCAACAACAAGGGTTATGTTGCTGAAAAAGAGAATCAACAACATAACCTTTGTTGTTGATATTTTCTAGTGACCTAAAACGTTGGCAACATATACCATGTTACAAAAGCTATACATTAGCAATAAGGTCTATGTTGCTAATACTTTCACAACCAACAACATGGCCTATGTTGCTAAAACCAAGCATCAACAACTTGGTTTATGTTGCTAAAATATAGAATTACAAAACTACCCCTCCTCTCATCTTCTTCCCAAATTTGACAATCCCCTTCTCTCTCTATTCTTGTTACCTTCTCCCCCTCTTTCAGCACTAGCATCGATGTTCTTACCCTTTCTCTATCCATAGTGTTGTCATTCTCTTCCTTGTTTCTCCCTCATCCCTACTTCGCCTCCCTCCTTATTTCCCTTTTCTTCTTCCTTTTTTCTTTTCCATCTAGGATATGGGGACCAGTGGTGGAACTACTTAGGCCCAGGGTAGGCACGGGCCTTACCTTGGGCCCAAAAAATTTATAATATTATTAAGTGTAATACTATTAGGCCCTATCTTAAATAAATGAAAGATTTTTGTGAAAAGTAAAATTAAAAACATAAATTTAACTAATGGGCTTGTTATGGATTGGCCCAAATTCAAAAGTTACACAGAAGCTTTCGGCGTCATTTATATGCAACCTAAATAAACAAATATTAGGTTTTGTCGACTAAAAAGATATCTCCAAATTATCCACCAAATTTGCATTTTAGAAGTGCAATAAGTGGCCCTCTCTGATTTTTAGTGCTTCTCCCTCTTCAATATTTGATTGAATCAACTTCAACCTTTATATTGGTTCCACTGTCCCAGCTGTCTAGTCCCCAAGTAACTTGTTCTTTCTAACTTTTTTTTTTTTTTCTGTTTTTTAGTTTATTTTAGTTATTTTGTATTTTAACTTGTTATTAGATTATGGGTATTTTGGTTTTAAATTTTGGATGGATATTGTGCTCTACTATTTTATTTGAGTTAATAAATTTAATTAACATTAAGTGGAAGAATAATTTTTTTGGTAAAATATAATTAGCAAATAAATTAATTAGAAATCAATTATTAGAAAAAATAATATTGCTCCTATGAGTTTGTCTATCTTTAATCTTTTACTTGCTATTTGAGGATGAAGAAATGAATTTTTTTTATATGTTAGTTTGATGGTATTTCCCTTGTGAGTTTGTCCATCTTGATAGGTTAGTTGTTAAATTTCATTGTTAAAATCATATTTTGATTTTTAAAGTTCCTGCTAATAGTAATATTCTTTTTTTTCCCCTATTTTAACTATTAAATTTGTTTTAACATATATTAGTCAATTATATTTAAAATAATTAAATTAAATCTTTTTTTGGTAAAAACAAACATGGAAAGAAACTTCTAAAAAAAGGTCCAAGTAGAAAAAAAATGTGTTCAAGATGCAAATATTGATGTAGGTTCAAGTAGAAAAAAGTCACATGCAGAGTTTAATTTGGAGAATTTGATTTCAGACCTTGAGGAAAGACCTCCAATTTTCTTTTATGATATTAATATTTAAGATACTGTTAAAAGAGCATATTTGCAAAAAGGACCTTGCCAACCACGTGGGCATAATTTTCCATTTAGTCAATATGGAAATAAATCTCGTTGCTTTTGTCCTTCTTGGTTTGGTGGTAACATTAGTTGGTTGAAATACAATGTATCTAAGGATGCTCTATTTTGTTTGTATTGTTATATCTTCCCACATAATGGTGTTGAACCTACTTGGATTTCTCGTGGATTTAGAAATTGGAAAGATAAAAAAGCATTAGCAAGACATGTTGGTACCATCTCACATCCTCATAATAAAGCTAAAATGATGTGTGATGGTTTGATGAACCAAAATCAAAGCATCGAAACTGTGTTTTCCAATTATGATGAGGCAAGTCAAACAAAGTATCGTATATGACTGGGTGCATCAATTGATTGTATTAGATGGCTTTGTGCCAATGATTAGCTTTTCGTGGTCATGATAAATTTGATGACTCTTTTAATAAAGGGAATTTCCTTGATCTTCTACACTTTCTTGTGGAACATAATGACAACATTAATAAAGTGGTGTTGAATAATGCCCCTGAAAACAATAAAGTGACATTATTGAAGATTCAAAAAAAGATTATTAGTGCAATTGCTAATGAAGCAACAAAAGAAATCATTAAAGATACTGGAGATGGCTTGTTTATAGTTTTAATTGATGACTCTTGTGATGTATCCATGAAAGAACAAATGGTTGTTGTCTTGTGGTATGTGAATGAATAAGGAGAGATTATTGAGCAATTTCTTAGTTTTGTACATGTTTTTAACACCACAGCTAAATCACTTAAGGCCACCATGGATTCTTTGTTTTTAAGATATGGATTTAGTATTGCAAGATTGCATGCACAAGGTTATGATGGGGCAAGTAATATGAAAGGTGAATTTAATGGATTGAAAGCACTTATTTTGAGAGAAAACAATTAGGCTTACCATGTTCATTGCTTCTCTCATCAACTTCAATTGATACTTGTAGCTGTTGCATAAGGTCATCATGAGATTTGTGAACTTTATTCGACAATTGCAAACATATTAAATGTTGTTAGGGGTTCTTCTACGCGTCATGATATGCTTAGAACAAAAGAACATGATAGAGTTTTCAAGCTACTTTGTTCTCGGCAATTGGAAAGTGGTCATGGCCTTAATTATGAATTTGGGCTTAAACGAGCAGAAGGCACACGTTAGGGTTCTCATTATGCTTCACTATTGAACTTGATCCTCGTGTTTGAGTCTATCAGTGATGTTCTTGACTATCTTATAGATGATGGGTTTGATCTAACTCCAAGAGAAAGAGCATCTATGCTTTTTAAGCAACTTCAAACATTTGATTTCATATTCCTTCTACATTTGATTGAAAGTGTTCTTGTTAAGACAAATGACTTGTCAAGACAAATGACTTGTCTCAAGCACTACAGAAAAAAGATCAAGATATTATTAATGCTATGAAGTTAGTGAAGTTAACAAAGAAATTATTGGAAAAGATGAGAAATGATGATGGTGAATGGGAGTCCTTTTTGCAAGGAGTGGTTTCCTTTTGTGAAAAATTTGATGTAGTTGTGCCAAATATGGGTGATGATTATAAAGATCCAAGAAGAAGTCGACATAGAATGGAAAAGATGACAAACTTGCATCATTTTCGGTATGAACTCTACAATACCATTTTTGATTGGATGCTAAATGAATTAAATGACCGTTTTAATGAATCAAATACTAAGTTGCTTTTATGTGTTGCATGCCTTGATCCTTTTGATGGATTTGCCTCTTTTGATAAGCAAAAATTATTGCGTCTAGCAAAATTTTATCCAAATGATTTTTCTCTTATAGAACATGATTTACTTGATTCTTAATTGGATCTTTACCTCATGGATATGAGGTTTACTTGTGCATTCTCTCATGTGAAGATCATTGGTGAACTTGCCAAAAAGTTAGTGGAGTAAAAAAAGAATGGTGTTTATCCATTAGTTTTCTTGCTTTTGAAATTAGCTATGCTTCTACCGGTTGCAATTGCTAATGTAGAAAGAGTATTTTTAGCAATGAAGATTATAAAGACTCGGTTGTGTAATAGGATGAGTGAAGAATGGATGAATGATTGTTTGGTTTGTTATATTGAAAAAAGATGTCATAAAGACCATTGACAATGAGACAACTATGAAAAGATTTCAAAATATATGCACACAGAGAGAAGTTCTTTAGTTTCTATTCCATTTGAAGGTTAATTAATGTTTACATTAGAATTATTTTTCTTTGTTTCAATTTTTTATCTATTAAAATATCAAATTTCAAGTTACTAACTCATTTATGATTCATTTTCACTTATTTTAAAATAAAATTTCATTTTAAATTGCAAGTTATTTATTATAAATTTAAACTCGGTTGATGATATCTCTTATGTGGATCAAAATAATAGTCATCTTCATACTTAGGAGCTATGTGGTTAGTATTTTATTTATATATTAGTGTCATAGTAATTTTAATTAATATCAATTTATTTTTTTATTAATAACCACACCTATATTATAGTATAAGGCCCCACCCTAAACAAATTCTTGGTTCCGCCACTGTTGGGAACTTAGATTTAAGGCAAAACTCAAACCGAGTTTGGCAACCCAAATGAGGTTTCAACTTGATTTGGGTTGCATCCTATTCAAAATAAGGATTCAATTAGCACAATCTTCAACTATAATCAAAACTGAGATCTGGGTTTTGTGCAAAACCCATAAATTTTTTAAACGCATTTGTTTTTATTGATTTCAAAGCTTAGATATGTAGCAATTGGGGTTGCTTTCTTCAATAGGAATAAGTATCTTTGCTTTCTTTAGTACTAATTTTTGGTTTGTTCTTTGATAAATTTAAATCAGTTTTAGTGTGATAACATTGGAAAAATAGGGAAGGTACAGTGGAAGAGGAATTGAAGAGAGAAAGGGACAAAGGGGAAGGGGAAGGAGAAAGAGAAGAGAGAAGATTAATTAATCATGGGTCCCACTATTTATTATAATTAAGTATAAGATAATTATATATTAAAGAAATAATTAAGTTAAGATTTTGGGGAGTTTGGGAACTTACCAAAGTGATTGGTTACAATATATTTAATTTAATTCATTAATTATTATATTGAAAGTTATAAAGAAAGGGATTCACTTGAAAATATAATGTGGACGTAAAGAAATTGTCTATCTCACCAATAAAATGATTTTAGAATTGCCACCTAATATTTTGAATTTAAAATTTTTGATTTTTGGACGAGATAATAGTCCATGTTAGTACTTGATTGACGTAAGGACTAAAGTGGTTCTAAAAGTTAACGTTTAAGAGTATTTTTAATATTTTTTAAAGTTTAACAATAGTTTTAGTTCAAAAATAAAAGTCGAGGGATTAAATCAAATATTTAACCCCTTTTTTAAGAATAAGAATTAATTAAATTATAGCAATTTTAACCGGTGAGTAATGGTGGGAGTGAATATTTGAAGTTTTAGTAACATGATACATGTTGATGATGGATTATGAGATTTGAAATTTAAATAGGTTTAGTAACATAGAATATGTTGCTGATAGGGTACCTAAACTTTCAGCAATACATATTATGTTGCTGAAAGTTCCATATATACCACACCCCCACACCATGCTACGCCATCTCTAAAGACTATTCTTTCAATTTTGCTCCCATACTCTTGTATACCATTCTCTCTGCCTTTCCTCATCTCAACCTCTTTCTTTTTTTCTTTTTTTTTTTGCACATACCCTCCACAACTCACCCATTTTTATCCATTCTGTAATATGTATATTTTACTTATTCTCTTTTATCATCAAATTCTCATAGATATATTAATAATTGAATAAATTTCCATCAATTACTTCATTCTCTTGAAGCATCTATTGTGATTTTATTGTATGAAATATTTTTATAAATATTATGTGATTAGGTAGGTTTCAATTTATTT
>BPVZ01000010.1:2508603-2530858 GCA_020521535.1 Rubroshorea leprosula
TAAATATTGTATTAATGTTTAATTTAATAATGATAGTATAAAATTAATGTAATTTAAGTTTTATCATATAAGCGAAACTAAAGAATAAATACTATTTAGAATATTAGTAGAATAAATTTATGAATTTATAATTTTTTTCATCATGCATTCTTAAGCATCATTGACAAGGGATATGTTGTTGAAAATGATACGGGTGGAATTCCAAAAAAAATAATCAGTAACAAAGCTTATGTTGTTGAAAATTCATGAGATTGTCATGAATAAATCCAAATAATTTTCAATATTCCCCACCAATTAATATAAAAAAATAATTTTTTTACACATAATTAATTAATGTTCAATTATAATGAAGAAAATTTTAAAAATTCAAGTATCATTAATTAAAATTCTTTAAATATTAATCCAAATATAAATTGTTCAAACATAAATAAAGATCAATCTAACATAAATACCTAAAAGGTTAATAATGGGTTGGATAAAATTGACTTAACTTTAAATTTTATTGAATTGGATTTGGGTTTGAACGTTGAATTAAGTTTAAAATAAAATTAATTTACATATTTTTTAAATTTTTCACGGGGATGGGGATCCCCAAGGGTCCCGTGGGGCGGGGAAAATTCCCTTCAAATATTCACGGGGGGAAAATGCCCTTCATCCCTGCCTCGTCCCTGTGGTGGGGATCCCTACAGGGCCTCGCGAGGATCGGGGCAAATAGCTTTCCCTAGCAACAAGGGACATGTTGCTGAAAAGGATGTCACAATTCCAATGGCTGGATGCAATAAGTATTTTTAGCAACATAAGCCATGTCAGTGAAGTCATACTTTCAGCAACGAGAATTTGTTAAAAGAGGTGGAAAATTCCAGTGATCGACTCTAGTGACTTTTTTAGCAACATAAGCCACATCGGTAAAACTCCATCTTTAGTAACAAGGGGTATGTTGCTGAATAGGGGGCCATGAATCAGTAACATGAAGCTTGTTGTTGATGTATTACCTACCAAAGCTTCTCCAACAAAGACATTAGCAACATGGTTCTTATTGCTAAAGTACTTTCGGCAACATGGGAAGCACTTTCATCAACGTGCTACCATGTTGCTAAAAATTAGATTTTTAGTAGTGTAAATTTGCCTATATAGCAATTATACTAAAATTAATGTCAATTTTTAGAGTTTCTATATGTATTAATAATAAAAATATACTTTTAACCTAGATAAAAGTGCACCTTTATCCTTTTGTATGTTGATGGGAGATGTTAGAAAAACCATCCTTTTAAGGATGACATTTAATATTCATCTTATTTTAATATTATTTTGAGGAATTTTCTATTGAAAGATATAACTATTCCATCATTTTCACATAATTAGTATTGAAAAATACAAAAACTATTATTAATTTCATTATCAGTGTCACATAGATTATTTTAATTAGATAATTGTTTAAATTATATCAACTTTTACTTTTTAAGTACTAAGTAATGTAAAAAAGTGCAATAATTGTACCTTATGGTATATGTTAAAAAATCTTTATTTTAAAAAGATAATTATAATACAAATTAAATTAAAAATATTATTTAAATAGTGATTAATTAAAAATAAATGTGAAATTTTATTAATTAATTATTATATCTTTATTTTATTAAAAAACTAAATATACTACAGTTAAATAGCAAAAATAATTACAATGATATATAATAATATAAATATACAATAATAATATATTATTATATAATTAAATTTTTTTATTTAAAAACCCATTAATAATATTCTTACTTTACATTCTAAGTATCATAGGATTGCCATTTCATTAGAGTGGGCTGGATTTTGCACCATAGAAGATTGCCCACAAAATAAATAAATATTTTTATTGAGAAAATGAAAAATAAAGATATTTTAATATTAAAAATATCAAAATATTTAATTATAATAATTAAATATATAACATATAATATAAAGTTTAATTTTATTAAATTTATCATATAATCAATATTAGATTTTTTAATATTTTTAATATTAACATAGTTCGTTTTTTTTTTCTTGTTTTTTTGCACACAAAACAAAGGATTTAAATCACAATCATGTTGGCAAAAGATAAAAAAAATGGTCACGGTTAACGTTGAAAAATAACTCAAAGGACTCAATCAATTGGAGTCATTAGGATTTCATTAATGATAAAATAAGTACAGAGTTTAAAATTCAATATCAAATCCCTTTTATGATTCCCTGAGATCCTTTTAACTGTTACCTGGAGATCTTTCCTAAATCCTCATCTAATTGATCCTTTCTATAATTTAAATTCAAAATTGCAAATAATCTCTAAATGATCTATTTTAATCATGTGACCTTTGATTTTTCTCCAATATTGAGTTATGGTTACAACACATGGCCCCCATTGAGAAATTAGAGTAACTAAAAATTTTTTGTACCTTCGATTTTCCTCAATGGTGTTCATTGTGTAGCTTGATGATGTCATCTAAAACCACTGATTGCCCAAGAAAAACAAAATGTAGTGTAAAGGTTCCAAATTCAAATTTAATTCCAATGTTGGGATTTTAAATTTTTAATGTAGAGTTTTGGGTTTAATAGTTTAGCATATAGAGGTCTTAAAATTTTACGTGCAAAGGTATTTGATAGCTCTGCATAAAAAGGTCTTAGAATTTTTACTTGCAAAAGTCTTTGATACCTCTACATATGGAGGTTTTAAAATTTTACTTATGAAGGTTTTTGATACTTCTACATACAAAGATTTTAGAATTTTTATCTACAAAGGTCTTTAATACCTCAGCATATAAAGATCTTGGATAACTCTACCTTCAAAGAAATTAGATATTTTCAAGTGAAGTTTCCAAAAATATAAAAAATTCTTGGCCGAGACACCCAAAAACATAACAATTCTTTGGGTAAGCAAATTTCCAGCCACACAACCTTTTTTTTTGGCCAAACTCTCTCTCTCTCTTGGACTTTTCCTCTCACCTTTTGCATTTTCATAAGCATTGGAACTCAGAGTCTTTAACGTACCTTCCATTCATGACATCTAGTGACTCAACTACTCGTGGATCTCCCATTATTACTATTGGTGACCCTATATAGGGCGAGACACTAACCATAGTGGACAATTGATTTGATTCTAAGATCGGCTTTGATGAGTTATACACTTATATTGGATCAACCTAGATATCAAAATGGCAATTTATCCTTTGATCTCTATCGTTAGCTTATGATTTCCCAAGGGTGGACAAACTCTCCAAATAGTGCTACTCTGAGAATATACATGAGGGTGAGGAATCTAACAAGATACCTAGTCTAAGAGCTCTCATGTAGAGGTTAAATTTAGATATATTCATGTAACTAATCTTTGAATAATAAGCTTAAAAGATTTTGAACTTTGGTTTCTTATATTTGCCAAAAATTTTACCAACTTACTTTTTAGGAAATTGATTTAGTAGGACACCATCTTAGACTAATAGTGTCTCAATTTTCAATGAGAAAACCATTGCAACTAATTTTCCTCAGGCCCTAAGGTTAACTAGCTATGCACCACTTGTCGATGGCAATTTCCTAGGATTGCTCCTTAACCTTTAAAACAAAGTTAAAGTTATATGAATTTGTGTAATAATATAATCATCAAGAAATTGGGATGTTATTAAAAGTGATTTAAGACAATTGAAGAGGTTATACAAATTGACTTTATTCAGATTCATCACTTGTTTTATCAAACCTGCATTTTTTACTACCCTTAATAGTCGGATTGGGCCTTAAGGCTTCTAAGCATCTCCTCATTGTAGCATGCTCTTTAGCTTGAATATAGCCCTCTGACCTATGAAGTATGTCTTTGAGGCTTTTTGGCTTTTCTCTATTAAGAGAATGTAGGAAATGACAATCCTCAAGGTCGTTCATCAAGGCATGCATTGCTACTACTTCATCTAAATTGTTCACCTGTAAAGATTCGTTATGCAAATGAGCAATGTATGCTCTCAAACTCTCATTAGTTTGTTGTTTTATGCCCATCAAATGGTCGTTAGTTTTTTTTTTTTTTTTGGACTTTACTAGCAATCAAATGTTCAATAGCACATTTTTCTAATTGCTCAAAAGAGTTAATAAACCTAGCTTTTAACTTAAAGTACTAGGTCTGAGCTACTTTCTTCAGTGTAGAAGGGAACACTCTGTACAATAATGCGTTAAATGCCCATAGATCATCGTTGCTAGCTTGTAACATTGCAAATGCTCTATCAAGTCTTGTGTTCCATCATATTGTGTTAACTAAGGTGGCTTGAATGATTGAGGCATGGGCTCTTTAATTATCTTGCCACAGAATGGATCACTTATCAGAGCTCTTTGTAGAGCATATGTTGTCTTTTGTTGTGTTATTCACAACTTTACCATTTGTTGGTGTAATGTTTCCATTTCCTTTTGCAAAGTCTCATTTTGCTCCCTAAGGGAGTCTCGTGTGTGACTTAATTGCACCTTGCAATTTGATGTCAATGTTTTATCCTTTGAATTGGCTTGTGTAGTTCATCACCCCTAAAATGATGTTGGGTTGGGACTCGACTTTTAACTTAGGAGCATTTGCACTCACAAAGCCTCATGTCCAAGTGTCAAAACATGTGCCAACTTGCGAGGACGGAAGTCCCAATGTAGGGTTGAAAAAGTTGAGGTTGGCTTTAGCATGTTGATATTGTCTACACTTGTCAATTGTTGTGATGGGACATAGTTAGGATCATTTTCTTGCATTTCCATATTTGAACCTTTGTTTTGCACCAAGGCAAACAAAAGATCCTGTGATTGAGAGGTGTGCCATTGATATCTGAACATTTGTGATAGAGAGTAGCTCCTTTGGTGAGAACCCCAAAGAGAACAATGTGACCCACAATGTGACAAGGGATTTCTAAACTCCAGAAAAGCCAAATCAGGTTTATAATAGGACCTTGACTCGTTGTTTATGTCATAACAATAACCAAAGGTAAAAACCTTGACCCGTTGTCTATGACGCCACAAGAACCAGAGGTATAAAGTTGGTTGACGCCACACCCTCGAACGATTAAGAACGAGACTGATAAGTTTGGTTAAAACGCCATAAGAATAATCTTGATAAGTTCTGTAAAATTCTAAAACGAACCAAAGAGAAAAGTCTCTCAAAAACTCAAATTCAATAACCCCCCCCAATTAGGGTTACAAGCCCTTTAAATAGAGAAAAGTAATTCTAATTAGAATAGGAAACTAACACCCTAAACCCTAATCCTAATAACCACGAATTATGTCTCATATAACTGAATGTTCAGCCCAAAATAATACAAAAAATGTGAAAATCACTAAAAGTAACTTAAAGTAAGATGAAATATTAAATTGTTACAAATTGCGACAGAATTACGAGATTTTGACACAAATTGTGTAATTTAATACAAATGACCTCAATTAAGGTTCTCTTGAATCTGAATAATGTTTACCATGCCTTGATAATCATTCAAGCTTCGATTTACTTGTTGCATGTTATTATCAACCTAGATCTGGTTAATAAGGCTATTTAAAGCTTCTCGCATCTTCCTAGCTCTAGCTCTCGTGACTAGACCTCTTGGAATGTGTAATGGATCTTTTGACGTGGTACATGTGGGGTCATCTTGATTCCCATATTCCCTCTCTCCTCAAAAGGATTTGTCCTCAAATCGTCACCTACATCAAAAGGAGAAAGATCAGAAACATTAAAAGTAGCACTAACATTATACTCACCAAGAAGCTCCAACTTGTATGCGTTGTCGTTTATCCTTGCAATCACTTGAAATGGTCCATCACCTCTTGGTTGCCACTTAGAATGCCTTTGTGCAGGGAATTGCTCCTTCCACATATGCACCCAAACCCAATCTCCAAGTTCAAACACAACTTTCTTGCGCCCTTTGTTGTCTTGATTTGCATATTGCTCAGTTCGTCGTTCTATGTTTTGTCGCACCCTTTCATGTAGTTGCATAACCATTTCAACTTTATTTTTCCCATCCAAACTAGCTCATTCATCAATGGGTAATGGCAATAAATCCAAAGGGGTGAGTGGATTAAAATCATACACAACTTCAAATGGTGAATAGTTACTTGCTGAATGGACACTCCGATTATAAGCAAATTCAACATGCGGCAAACATTCTTCCCAATTCTTCAAGTTTTTTTGAATAATAAAACACAATAACGTTGACAATGTTTTATTAACCACTTCTGTTTGTCCATCAGTTTGTGGATAACAAGTAATCAAAAACAATAGCTTAGTTCCCAACTTTCCCACAAGGTCTTCCAAAAGTAACTCAAGAACTTAACATCGCGATCAGAAACAATAGTCCTTGGAACACCATGTAAACGAACAACTTCCTTGAAGAATAGATCAGCAATATTAGTTGCATCATCGATTTTATGACATGGAATGAAGTGTGCCATCTTTGAGAACCTGTCAACAACAACAAAAATAGAATCGCGGCCTCTTTTCGACCTTGGTAAGCCCAGAACAAAATCCATAGATATATCAACCCAAGGTTCAGTAGGTATGGGTAAGGAAGTATACAAACCATGTGGTAAAACTCTAGATTTTGCTTGTTTACATGTTACGCACCTTTCACACATCCTTTCAATATCGCGTTTCATATGTGGCCAAAACAAAATCCATAAATATAACCCAAGGTTCAGTAGATATGGGTAAGAGAGTATACAAACCATGTGGTAAAACTCTAGATTTTGCTTGTTTACATGTTACGCACCTTTCACACATCCTTTCAACATCGCGTTTCATATGTGGCCAAAAGAAGTGATCATTTAGAATATCTAAAGTTTTCCTAACTCCAAAATGTCCCATTAAGCCACCCGCATGTGATTCCTTTATTAACAATTCTATTAATAAACAATTAGTCACACATAATCGATTTTCTCTAAATAAGAACCCATCATGCCTATAAAACTTATCAAAAG
The DNA here is from genome assembly GCA_020521535.1 of Rubroshorea leprosula. NCBI lineage: Eukaryota > Viridiplantae > Streptophyta > Magnoliopsida > Malvales > Dipterocarpaceae > Rubroshorea > Rubroshorea leprosula. The sequence continues at coordinate 2,515,537 of BPVZ01000010.1, forward strand.
CTGCCTTCTCACGTGCATTAAACACATTTGCAAAATTTGGATCATTAGTATATAATTCTTTAATGTGCTCAAATCCTAATAACTTTGTACTTAGAGTAGAGATAAGTGTGTACTTACAAGATAATGCATCAGCCACAATGTTTTCTTTTCCTTGCTTGTACTTGATCACATAGGGAAATGTCTCAAGAAATTCCACCCACTTAGCATGTTGTCCATTCAACTTACCTTGTCCCTTGAGGTGCTTCAACGACTCATGACTAGTATGTATCATGAACTCCTTAGGCCAAAGATAATGTTGCCACGTTTCTAAGGCCCTTACCAATGCATACATCTCTTTGTCATATGTAGTAGAGTTAAGTGCTGCACCAGTCAATTTTTCATTGAAAAACGCAATAGGCCACCACTCTTGCATCAAAACAACGCCAATGCCAATACTTGATATATCACATTCAATTTCAAAAGTTTTAGTAAAATTAAGTAAAGCAAGTAATGGTGTCGAAATTAAATTTTCCTTAATCAAATTGAAACCATTCTCCTGTCCGACACTTTTTTTTCACGATTTCAGTCAATGGAGCTGTAATTGTGCTGAAGTCATTGATGAATATCCGGTAGAAACTTACCAAACCATGAAAACTCCGCACCTCAAAAATATTCTTAGGTGTTGGCCATTCTTTAATAGCCTTAATCTTTTCTTCCTCTACTACAATTCCATCAGCTAAAATAACATACCCTAAAAAGGCAATCTGATGTGTGCTAAAGGAACACTTTTTAAGGTTAGCAAACAACTTTTCTTTTCTTATAACCTTTAATACCATTTGCAGATGCTCAATATGATTAGTTAAACTCTTATTATATATTAGAATGTCATCAAAATAAACAACCACAAATTTGCTAATGAAAGCACGCAAAAGATGATTCATTAATCGCATAAATGTACTAAGTGCACTAGTTAATTCAAATGGCATAACTAACCACTCATATAAACCATGTTTCATTTTAAAGGATGTTTTCCATTCATCACCTTCCTTCATCCTAATCTAATGATACCCACTTTTTAAATCGATTTTAGTGAATATGTAAGAACCATGCAGTTCATCTAGCATGTCATCTAATCTAGGAATATGGTGACGATACTTTACAGTGATTTTGTTGACAGCAAAACAATCAACGCACATACGCCAAGTCCCATCCTTCTTAGGCACAAGTAGCATTGGAACTGCACATGGACTCATGCTTTTTCTTACATGCCCCTTCTTCATGAGTTCTTCAACCTACTTTTGAAGTTCTTTCGCCTCATTGGGGTTGCTTCAATATGCTAGTCGGTTTGGAATTGTTGCACCTGGAATGAAGTCAATCTGATGCTAAATTCCTTTTATTAGTGGTAAACCATTAGGGATATCCTCTGGAAACACGTCCTTGAAGTCCTACAAAAGAGATTTAACAACACTAGGCAAAGAATCATTAAGTTCGTTATGGTTGAAATAAGTATCTTTATACAAAAGCACAAACATAGGCTGCTTTGCAAAGAACGCAACCTTGACATTACTTTCTTTTGCATAAACACTCACTGATTTTGTTTCTTTGTTTTCAACACTCAATCTTTTTTCTTTTTGGACTCTTTTTCTACTGTTTTCTCTTTGTTTTTCATACCCTCAAGCTCACTTTCATTTCTCAGCTCACTCTCTTTTTTTACTCTCAGTTGATCCTCATAAACCTGCCTTGGACTCAATGGTGCAAGAGTAATTGTTTTCCCCTCCATGACAAATGGATAGCAAATTTTGAAGCCATCATGTGTTAGCCTTTTATCATGTGGCCATGGTCTCCCTAAAAGTAAATGTCCAGCATGCATAGGAACCATGTCATAAAGTACCTCATCCTTATATCGTCCAATAGATAATGAAACCAGAACTTGCTTATTTACCTTGATTTCTCCACAATCATTTAACTATTGCAGCTTATATGGCCTTGGATGCTTCATCACAGGTAAATTAAGCTTTTCAACTAAAATAGTGCTAGCTACATTAGTACAACTACCACCATCAATAATCACACTACATACCTTGTTTTTGACATGGCACCCCGTGTGAAATATATTCTCACATTGTACTTCATCATCTGCTTTGGCTTGCACATTCAAAGCTCGCCTAGTCACGAGCAGTTCTCCATCAACAACATATTCCACACCATCATTAGCATCTTTTAATGGTGGCATAGATTCATCATCATATACACCCTCGATTTCAATTTCTCCATCTTTTCTCAATATCATCGTGTGCTTACTAGGACATTGCGATGCAACATGCCCCCTTCCCAAGCATCGAAAACACTTAATGTCTCGAGTTTTGCCTTATCTATTATCTGTTTACTCTTCTCATTGCTATCAACTTTTTTTGACTTATATGCTACAGTTTTGGGCTTAAAAGCAGAATTTTCTTCCTTTTTGCTCCAATTCAATTAGAAGATGAAGAACCTGAATTTTGCCCAGTTCTACTAGTGGCTCCTCTACGCTTGAGTTGTCGTTGTACTTTCATCGCCATATGCACCATATCTTCTAATTCCACATAATGCTGCAGCTCTACCACATTACTTATATCACGATTTAACCATGCAGAAACTGTGCCATAGTTGCTTCTCTGTCCTCTTCCACATTCGCTCTAACCATTGCAATTTCCATCTCTTTGTGATAATCCTCAACACTTTTGGACCCTTGAGTAAGGCCCTGCAATCGCTGATACAGAGCACAGTAGTAGTGACTAGGAACAAATCGTTTTCTCATCACAGCTTTAATCTCTTCCTAAGTGTCAACAGGACGTTCTCGATTTCTACATAGACTAAGCACAAGCTGATCCCACCACACCATAGCGTAATCAGTAAATTCTACAGCTACTAGTTTCACCTTTTTCTTCTGAAAATAGTTATGGCAATCAAACACCAATTCCACCTTCTTTTCCCACTCTAAATACACATCTGGATCATTTTTGCCTTGAAACGGAGGAATCTTCATCTTGATGCTACCTAAGTCACCATCTTGCCGATCTCCCCACCTCGTCAAATTTTGCTTTCTCTGGCCCCCTCTACCTCTCATAATTCTGTTCATGCTGAAATTTGAGTTCTGGGTCTCATTGTTGAGTGCATCTTCATAATCGTCATTGAAATCGTCATTAGCATCATTCCTACGCAAATTCGGACTTCCATTCTGTGTTTGGTATAACTTGGCTATCGCTGCATCTTGCTTGTCCATTTTGTCTTTAATCTCACCAAACATTATGTCCAGCCTCTGAAATTGTTGTTGCATTGCTTTGAGCATGAAGGATTCATCCACATGGTGGCTTCTAGTGGTTGATTGTCATCACTGCTTGACATGATTGAAACCTGCAACGAATGTTAGAAATAGAAAAATAAAAGGACCTCACAACACTCCCTTACGTGTTTCACTCCACTCTCTCACAGAATGGCACTCAATGCTCGTGTTTTACACACTGTAGAACTTGGCTTTTCTCTCAAGTGTTGCTGACACCTCTTGCCTTTTTCCTTCACTCAACTTTCCTCTTTCAGTTCGTTATTGAACTAAACAAGCTCAATTCAAGTTATTTTGAAGCAATCTAACTCCAGCAAATTTGCAAGAGGTAAAGGAAATAAAGAGACATAAAGGAATGCATAAGAAAAGCAATAAAAGAACCAAACCCAAAACAAATTAAAACGAAAAAATTAGTTCAAGCACTTCCTCGTAGGAATTGACTTGACTATTCCTTAATGCAGTAGGATTCCTAACTAAGGAATAAACAAAAATTGCTATTTCCTTGTTTGAATAGAACTCACGAGAATTTCCAACTCCTTATTGGAGTTGGATTCCTTCTTTTTTAAGGATTTGGACATAAATTTCTTCTCTGTATAAGGAATTCTAACCATAGAATTGTGTTACTTGTTTCTCTCTCTCTCTCTGTTTTTTTTTTTGGCGATCCTGTTCCCTTTTTTTTTTGTACGACTTCTTCCCTTTTTTTTTTTCTTATTTTTGTGTTTTCTCTCTCTCTCTCTTTTTTTTTTGGAACTAGCAACACAGATTCAAAAGAGAAAAATAAGAAAAAGAAGGACACTGAAATTTTTTTTTTCTTTTGTTTTTGAAGATAAAAACTAAAAATTAAAGATACGCAAACCTGATTTAGGATTTGATGCTCTGATACCAAGATGATGAGAACCCTAAAGAGAACAATGAGACCCACAGCACGACAAGGGATTTCTAAACTCCAGGAAAGCCAAATCAGGTTTATAATAGGACCTTAACCTGTTGTTTATGTCGCAACAAGAACCAAAGGTAAAACCTTGACCCATTGTCTATGACACAACAAGAACCAGAGGTATAAAGTTGGTTGATGCCACACCCTCAAACGATTAAGAATGAGAATGAGAAGTCCGATTAGAACGCCACAAGAATAATCTTGATAAATTCTGTAAAGTTCTGAAATGAACCAAAAAGAAAAGTCGCTCAAAAACTTATATTCAATAGCCCCCCCAATTAGGGTTACAAGCCCTTTAAATAGAGAAAAGTAATTCTAATCAGAATAGGAAACTAACTTCCTAAGCCCTAATCCTAATAACCACGAATTAAGCCTCAAATAAATGAATGTTCAGCTCAAAATAATACAAAAAACCTGAAAATCACTAAAAGTAACCTAAAGTAACATTAAATATTAGTTTGTTACAAATTGCGACAGAATTGCGGGATTTTGACACAAACTGTGTAATTTAGCATAAATGACCTCAATTAAGCTTCTCTTGAATATGAATGATGTTTACCATGCCTTGATAATCATCCAAGCTTCGATTTACTTGTTGCATGTTATTATCAACCCAGATCTGCTCAATAAGGCCATTTAAAACTTCTCGCATCTTCTTAACTCTTGCTCTCGTGAATGGACCTCCTAGAATGTGTAATGGATCTCTTAACATGTTACATGTGGGGTCATCTTGATTCCCATCATCCTTGGTGGTACACGAGCTCGACATGCATGGATCCATGATAAACGTAGTTGGACATGGTTTTCTATTAGAAACATCACATTTGCACAATTGCGTGTATACTTCTCTCAATTTTTGCCATATTATGGATGAGGTGTTGAATTTCATATTCTATTATATTTTTGGGCGTCGTCAACATAGGCCTAGACGAACTTGATTTTAGGGCTCGCCAAGTAAAAGTTCATGAAGATGAAAATGGGGTTGCATTGGAACTTGCATCATGTTGATTTCGGTGATTGTTAGCCATTGCTTAATTATAATGGTTCATCGTGTGTGATAATTGGTCCCATTGTAGGCGCAAAATGTTAACACTGAAATATAAGTCAAAGGACTCAATCAATTGGAGTTATGGCATTAATGGTAGAAGAAATATAGAGTTTGACATTCATTATCTAATCCATTTTGCGATTCTCTAAGATCTTTTTAATCTTTGCATTGAGATCTTTCCCAAATCCCCATCTACCCTACTTATAATGTTTTTTTGAATAAATTTGTAAAAAATCGAATTTGAACTGTTGTAAAAAAAAAAAAAGAATGTACTTTACGAGTGTAACCAAAGTCCCAAGTGCAATCCTATTTATAATTTAAATTCAAAATTACAAGTAATTTAAAATATCTATTCTAATCACGTGACACTTATTTTCTTTCGATATTGAGTTACAGTTACGAGAGTCACAATCACAACTTTCAAATTAGAGGAATCTAAGTTATCTTACAAGCCCCAACCGCGTAAAATTTTCCATTTGTTTCCCATTTCCCCATCAATTCCCCGAGAAAAAAAGGAGCCCCGATATATCCATTTCCATCATAATTCCTTCTCTTTCCCCCATCTCCCACCGTCTTCCCCTTCGTTCTCTCCGTTCTGCCTAAATTGATCTTTAAAATCCATTTTGTTTCTGGTACATAAACCCTGTATTTTCAAATCAGTTTCTGAAATTCAGATCCTCTCTCCTTTTTCAACGTCAGAGGCAGCATTTCTTTGATTCCATGAGTCGCTACGATTCTAACCCGTTTGAAGAGGAAGAGGTGAATCCTTTCTCGGTAAGTGACGCAGAAATTTGCTTTTGCATACTTTTAACTCTGTTCAAACCTTTGCATTTGTCTATCATCATGGATTTGCGCGGTTCGATTTTAAGATTTTGTTGATCTGGATGATTGGCTGGATTAATTGATAGATCTGTTTGATTTTTATGGAAATGGTTTAGTTTTACTTTTCTTTTTTTGTTGATTTCTGTAATGTAGTTTTAGTAGCTGTTTTCTTCTGTAGATTTTGTATATGCAATTAAGGATCTGTTTGTTCGCTGGAAAAGAAATCGGAATCGAGAGAAAAACAAGATTTCAGTCTTAAGAGTATCTGCAAATGCTTTCATTTTGTGAAGGACTGGAGATTGAAACTATTCTGTAATGTAGTTACAATAGCTGCGTCCTTCTGAAGATTTTAAATATAATAATCACCATTTTGGTCCCTTTATTTTTTGGAATTTTACTAGATATTTGTTGAAAATAATCTATAATTTGATTCAGTCTCGCATTTTGTGATAAATTATCAAGCACACAACAAAATTAATAAAAAGGACATATATGCTTTTAATTTTCATATGCTGGTTGCTTTGGTGAAAGCTATTTCATGTTTTTCTTAAGAATGACGGTGCTCTATTTGGTGAAACTAATTAATGGGATTTAATGCTTTATTTATTTATTTAATAGACCTTATAGAAGTTTATGGCAGTATATCCATAAATGGTTATATACTTATTTCAGGACCCAAAAGTGAGGAAAGGAGCGAGGCAACCAAATTATGGTGGAGGTGCCTTTTATACAACAGTAAGTTCTCTCCTCCAATGTTTTGGTTTACTCTACTTTTATAAGGTGGAATTAGTTCTTGAGATCTGTTGAAGGATTGTAGAGATAAACTTACTTTTCTTGAGGCAGTAAAATTTTGAAATGGCTAAAAAGTCATATATCGCATAATTTTTGAGAATATGGCCTATTAAATCCTCATCATAGACAAAGTGTGGCATAAATCTTTATAGTTCATACTGAACTTTGAGTTTTTCTCTTATAGAAGTCCTATACTTTGTGCTTATAGTATTGTCTCATGCCTGTTTCCTCCTTTTTTTTTTTTGGTATATATATTTTTGGTAAATTTCAAGAATCCTGGAAGTGTCCCTCCTGCAACCTCAAGGCTTTCACCCCTTCCTCCTGAACCATATGAAGGTGGTGCTACAGTAGATATTCCTCTTGATTCAGCAAAGGTATCCTGAAACTATCAAAATGTTGAATGTCCGGGTACTCGTTTGCTGTTTTCTGTTTGAGAAAAATATTTCCTTTTAACACATTCTTTACTTAACTTTAGGATTTGAAATCAAAGGAGAAGGAACTCCATGCAAAAGAGGCTGAATTGAAAAAGAGGGAACAGGTAATTATTGCTATATGGAAACTATGGAGCAATTCTTGCATTTAACCAATTATATATTTTTTTTCAGGGTTACAATTTGTCTTAGACATTACTGTTGCATGTTGTAACCATAGGCATGTATGTCATTGATGCTTTGTTTCTGAAACATGGTCAGATTTAATCTTAATTTTTATTTATGGGGAAATCTGTAGATCATGTTTCATGTTTGTGATATGTGTTCTTTTTGTGATTTTATACTTGACAACTGTATTCTGTAGATTGGTTTTCCCTCTTTACTTTGCCTCTAGAATTACTTATGTAATAGGAACTGAGACTATTGACTATCATCTTCTCTTTTTTGACGCAGGAACTAAAACGCAGGGAAGATGCAATAGCACGGGGTATGCCCATTTGCATTTTTATGTGTTTAGATATATTTTTGTGTTTTAACTGCTTGATTAGCCTATTCATTGCCAAGCAGATTCTAATATTTGCCTTTGCCCTTGTTTCGTCAGCCGGAATTGTGATAGAGGAGAAAAATTGGCCACCCTATTTTCCTATTATCCATCATGATATTTCAAATGAGATTCCAATTCACCTACAAAAGTTGCAGTATGTTGCATTCACAACATTATTAGGTAAGATAACTTTGAGTTTTTGTTCTTTGATTTAACTGTTCTAGTGCCTGGGTATGGCACTGAACTCCTCTTCCATTATTAGACATCTTGATGCCCCTTGTCTTTAGATTGTATGTGTTCATCTTGTTAATATTTGAACATGCTTTTAGCATTTAGTAAATTGGGCTTGTTCCTAGGTATTATCACAAATGTATGTGGCCAAAAAATATCACAAATGTAGTCCACCAGTGTCTATGAATCTATATGCTACTGTACTGATTCTGTGTTCAGACTTCAGCATCCATATGAAGATCTTGTTCCTTCTTTTATTTAACTCATTTTGAAGACAAAGGTATATTGTTTGGTATGAGGACCAACTTTGTCCATTCCAAATTTTCTGATATTAGGTTTTGAAGAATATTTCTTTTGTTATTTTTAATGTATTTGCTGGTTCCTAAGAAATAACTTACACAAATTTCATCATGAATAATTTTATATCTAATATTTAGCTTCTTCAAAACTAATTAATTATTTATACTTAAATTAAATTGAAAAAAAAAATAGAGTAATACTTCTTTTTATAACCTAAGCAAATTTGTTTACATTTTGTCTAATTTATGTTTACTTATAAAGCACATAAGGTGACACTTTTTAAATGTTCATCTGCATTTCTTCTTTCTGTTCATTCTAAAATTTTTAATTTCTTAGTGTGTTTTCTGGCTATCATTTTCTTCTCTTCTAGTTATGTTTAAATACAAATCTGTTAAGGTGGTCTGTTGTCAGTCAATTACATAAATTTTTATCGACATTGTGCAGGTTTGGTTTTGTGTCTATCATGGAATATTATAGCTGTTACCACAGCCTGGATCAAGGGAGAAGGTTGGTTCTGGAAGTTACATAGTATATTATTTGTAATTTTTATCGTGTATCTCATGTCATTTCCTGTATTTCTCCTCATCTAGGTCCAACAATTTGGTTTCTTGCAATTATATACTTCATATCTGGAGTTCCTGGAGGTTATGTGTTGTGGTATCGCCCCCTGTATCGTGCTATGAGGTATTATTTTAGTTTCTTCATCTTCGCCCTCATCTTCGCTTGTTAAAAGTGCTATGTTATTTGCAATTGATTACAAGTGAATGTGATGCATGAATTTTTGCTGTCCATGAATATATAATTTCTTCATGGACCTATTTGGACCCCACAGATGGATAGTTGAAATTCTACTCTTCCAATGAGTTTGATGTAGTTGTCTTTTGTCTACCTTCTAAACTGACATTACTTATTGTTTGAAATATTAAGCAAGCAATAAGTATATTGAAGTTCCTATGCATGCTAAATATCCAAAAGTAGCAAAAATGGAAAATATTTCTGCTGAAACTGTTTTGTAGTGAAATATTGTCTCATAGAAAAATATATTGTGATGCAGGATGAGCATAAATTTTTCTTCTCTTTCCTGATGTCTTTAGGTGTATTTGACTCTGATTTGATTTTATTACTTTTACAGGACAGACAGCGCGTTGAAGTTTGGGTGGTTTTTCTTGTTTTACATGGTAAGCTCATCACCAAGGTTGTTAAACTTGAAAGTTTATGTAAAATTGTGTTGGCCGTGAAATCAGAATCGTAAAATCGAATTTGTAAAATCGAGAGTTTACCAAGTTTAGCATATAATGAATAAAAATACATAAAATAACATGAAAGTCATAATTGTGAACAATTAAATACAAAAAAGGGAAACTAATATACACCCCTAGTTAGAAAACTCCTTTAATATACCTTACCCAAGTCATAATTAATCCCTTATAAGCAAGTTGTCCTGTTGTCTAGATACAAGTCTTGTAGGCCAGGTCTAGGATTTGGGGCCAACAGTTAAGAAAATTAATACCCTTGAATGCACTAGACTGATGTGGGGGCTGTGCCCTTCAGATCGCTTGTGGAATTATCCAAACTGAAAAATAAAAAGGAGGAAAACTCATTTAATTAGAAGTGTTTACTTTTTTTAATATAACTAAAGAAAATGCTATAGTTACAATGCCACGTGGCATTATAAGCTTATAACATGATGTGTCATTATATAATTAGCTTTTTTCATTTAGTGGTTCACCCTTGATATTATATGCATCCACTCGTTTAATGTTGGTAATATTCATTTAGTATCACGTAGAGTTGTAAGCTTACAATCCTATGTGGCATTGTAACTATAGCATTGCTGTATAACTAATACATGTACAAAACAAATAGAACTAAAAAATGTTGAAATAAATTTCTTTCTTTCTTTTTTTTCACTATCATTGAATATAATTTCAAAACTCTCCTCTTAAGTTATAATTAATTTTTGTTCATGTTTTGGCAAAAAAAAGAGAAGAGTGTTAATTTTTAGCCCAAAAAATGTGTTAGTCAAGCTCAAATTTTATCATTTTAAAAAAATTTGCACTAACTAATTAAGCAATGACCAATCATGTAGTGCAATGGATACATGCATTAATCTTTGACTTTGTGGCAAATGATTGTGGGTTCAATTCCTGCTAAAGTATTTTGTAATTGGTTTGTTTGCAATCTGTAAACTTGAGAGTAAACCTGAGTTTGCAAGATTTTACGGGTTTAGGTTTTCATACCTAAAATCATAAAATTGTGTGATTTTACGAGTTAAATTGCAAGTTTGACAACCATGCTTATCATAGCTTTTTCACTTTTGAATGTTGGCCCAAAATTCTTTGGGCTGATGTTTTTATCATACCTTGCAGCTTCATATTGGCTTTTGCATCTTCGCTGCAGTTGCTCCTCCAATTATTTTCAAGGGAAAATCTCTGGCGTAAGTTTTTTTTCTTTTTTCTTTTTTTTTCCTTCCAAGGGAATTTAGTTTCTTTCTTATTAGAGAATAATTATAGCATACTATTTCCGTGCTCTATAAAATGTGGAGTTTCAGTCCAATTAGTTGGTTGACTACTTTTTAATATTAAGTTATTTTTTTGATTCTTACCAATGAGAGCAGAATCAGCTACATCATGGCTGCTTTAATTGGTAAACCATGTGTTTCCAATCATTCTCTTTGAACAATATGAATTTTGCTATTTTGCTCTGTGGCAATTATAGGACCCACTTTATTTTGTTTTTATTTATACTTTTGTACTATTGCTGATATTTATGTGTTGTTGCATGTCGTTCACAGAGGTATTTTACCTGCGATAGATCTCTTGGGCCAGCATGCTTTGGTTGGGGTGAGTTTAAAGCATTTTTTGTAACTCATCTTACAGCATTTAGAAATTTATTAAGCAACTTGGAGTTGTAGCAAGCGTTAATTGTATCATGATTTTGTGAAGTGTTACAAGGTAGAATTGGACTAAGAAATCTCTCAACTGAGTTGTTTACTGAGTTTAGCTGTTTTGTGACAATTTTCTTATGTTGTGATGTAATCTTGTTGAAGAATTTGATTTGCTTTGTATGAGATCAGAGTGCATGCAATTGCAAGAGTTGGAGACTTGGAGTAGAAATAAATACCCCTTGCACTCCTAAATTGATAATATTTTGATTTTGAAAACAAAAAAAAAAAAATGGGGAAATCCCTCAACTATTTATTTCCTTTCTGAGAAAAGGCATGACGTTATACTTTTTTTTTGGTGTGCAGATATTTTATTTTGTTGGTTTTGGGCTTTTCTGTGTTGAATCATTGCTCAGTGTCTGGGTTATTCAGGTTTGCTTATCCCTCTTCAACTTCCATTATCAGTCTAGCAGAGAACTGTACTTTGATCTCTTCTATTCTAAGTTATGTTTCTTTTCATGTGCTAAATAAATCACTCTGTTTTATTTGTGAAACAATCGCAGCAAGTTTACATGTACTTCCGAGGAAGTGGTAAAGCTGAAGCGATTAAGCGTGAGGCTGCTACACGCACTATGATGGCCGCTCTATAACCTGGACCCAGTTAGAAAAGATTGAAATTTTCCGAAGGAGTTGGATCTGCAGTAGAAAGTTCATTTCCTCAGTCCTAGCAGACCATTGCTCGTTCGCTGAGTTCATTTTCTTGATATGTTATAAGCAAATTTTTGAATGAAGAATCTTGAGAATTCTGGAGTTCACATGGGATGAGTATCAGACTGCATCATCCAGGCCAACCAAGACACTGATTTCCTATGGTTAGTTTTCTATTGTATGAAGAAAATGCTATTACCTGGTGCATTGCGTAGCCTTATTGGAGGAAAATATACATTTGATTTGTTGATAATAGATTGGAATCTGGGATTATTACGAAACAAGACCAGGAACTTGATTCCATCAATAATACCATTACCTCTATTTAAATTTGGTAGTGTTAATTTGATTTTTTAATTTTTTAGACATAAATATTAGATTAAAATTAATATATTAAATTTATTTTTTAATTAAATAAAAATACTCAATAAAAATTATTTATGGAAAAAAATTTAATTTTTGTTTGTGTAAGTTAAATTTTTATTTAAATTTTATATTTAAAAAATTAAAAAAATTTAATTAGGGCTATTAAAGTTGGGTGATGATACGAAGAATGAATACATAAAAGGATTTTACAGGACAATGACATGGCTTGGCTTCTTATTATTTTTATTTTTAAAAATTTTAATTTGAAGTTATTTTTTTACTTTGTCCGGCTCCCTGTCTCTCTCATTTCATTTTCTCTTTTATTTCCCTCGCTCATCTTCTCCATTGTTGCCTCCAGCCCCTTCTCCATGGTTTGACTTAATTCAAAACCATTTGAATTATTTGAAACTCCGTAGCCATTGTTTTTATTTCTTTAAAAGAAATTTTTTTTTTGGTACTAACCTACGTTGGACATCATATAGAAAAAGTTCACCCAATACTTGTTTTTCATTTCATAAGATTCGAACTCAAGATGTTATTTAATAGAAACCGATCTTTTTCAATTTAGATTAACAGGTCGTTTGTATTTTTTTTTTTTAAAGAAAAGTAAATCTTAAATTATTGGATGAAATTGAACCCTAAAAAGGGTATTCACTTTTTGCAAGTAAAATACAAGAAAAAATGGAGGAAGATTTGGGAGAGAAAGAAAACATAAGAATCCCATGGTATGACTCTCAACCCCATGGCCATTGTTTTAAATTTTCAAAAAAAAAAAAAAACCCTAATTATTGGGTGAAATTGAATATTAATTGATGGAAATTGAATCTTAAAAGTGGCATTCAGTCTTTGCAATAAAAGATAAATGAAAACGGGGAGGAAGATTTGTGAGAGAGAGATAATTGAAAGATATGCGATGAAGATGAAAGGAAAAAAGAGTAAAAAAAAGAAAGAAGGAAGAAGATGATTGTTCTTCATTTGAAACTTTCTTTAAAGTAATATTTTATCGAGATAACTATTATCTTATGTTCATTTTTCATTTTGGTTTATTTTTGTGGTTTCAATTATCATTATTCATTAAAGTCAAACGTAGATGGTAAAAAAATATACATTATGACTTTGCTTCAACGCCGTAACTCTTATCTTTCCTCCATCTCACGGAAAAGTTTCTACTCGATCGCCTTCGAATGGGACATGCACTGGTTTTAAGATAGGACTCGAAGCTACAATTGAAGGAGAAATTAGGAAGCTTGAAGCTGAATGGGTTCTCTTCTGGTTGTTTGCTAATCACTTCAATCAAAATTGAGTCAACTTCTCTTGACTTCAGATCCGATTTGGGGACTTTCGACTTTTTGGTCATCCTGGTAAGACCCAGTCTTCTGGTCTTTTGGTAGAACTCAATGCTCCTGTTCATCCTGGCATGGCCTACAAAACTAACCTTGAGACATATACCTTAGTGCTCAAGTCATCAATAATTTGATCATTTGGAGAGACAATAAGTGGTAGTAGAGGTAGTGAGTGATGGGTAATCTATAGGCCATTGAGTTATGCCACGTCATTATGTCACTGACTCCCGTTGACTTGCTCAGGTTTGCTCGACCTCGTAGTGGACAGGAATAGTTGAGTCCTGGTTGGTATGTCTGCCTTGTTTAGTTGGATATTGTCAGTATAGATAAAGATTGGAAGCATTGGGCCACGTAGCTTGGGCAAATCATCCTATTCAGCATTGCTGTGGCAATCTAGTTCAGAAATTCATATTCTTCACATGTGGCATATGCCCATGAATAATATGGGAGTGGGACATGTGTATTGAGCTCACCTTTGTAGTTTTACTTCAAACTTTCTCCTGCCCCCCCCCCCCTTATTATAACTTAAACAAAGGCAATGGAAAATATTACTGAAATAGTTTTATATATATTTATCAAATCGTGTGCTATGCAAATATATACATAATGCATATGTCATGCGTCCTAATAACCCTACTACAAAAGGAAATAAAGATAGGAATAATATTTATAATAATATAAAAATAATTGAATGGAGATTAATTATTGGGACACATGGCATATGCTCCCTATATATATTTGCATAGTAAACAGTTCGATAAATATGTATGAAACTATTTTAGTAATATTCTCCATTGCCTCTGTTTTAAATTCTAATAGTGGTATCAGAGTTGATTCTTTCCTTAACACCCTCCCCCTGTTTTTTTTTTTGGCCTTAATGCAATTTTTTCTTTTGAATAAAAAAAAAAACAAATACAAAAACAAAAGCTTTCCCTGGAATTTCTTGAAGAAAAAGTTAAAAACCTAATAGTATCAACAAATTTCTTTCCCACACTTGTTAATTTTAAGTACAATAATTTTTAAATTTTTATACAATATTTTTTCAACCATTTTATTAATAAACACTTTTCAAAAAATAGTTGTCTTTAACCGTTCACACTAGAATTTAAAAGGCATTCGTTTCTCCATTGTCTTATTAAAAGATTTATTATTATTATTTTCTCTTAAACCCGCGAGTGTTACTCCTTGTTTTTCAAAATTTTAACTGGACAAAGCAGGCTTCACTTTCTCTACAAGAATTTGCGTTTTTTATATACTTTTTTAGACATTAAAATTTTAGATGTTTGGATAATGGAGGTTTGGATTTTTTATCTTAATTTTAAATTTGATAATATTATAATTATAATATTGTTTCCTCAAAAATCCTCAGCCGGCCTTTACCACGTGAGTTAGATGTTAGGCGTGCCACTTGCTTTGTCTAAAAACAAGAAAATAGGATTTTTCAGACGGCCCTTCTCCTTTCCAGCGGTCGACCTCCAATAGGATGGCTGGAAAGAACGTCTGTGAAATGAATTGCGCCCCAAACGATGTTGCAAAATAGAGGGTAGAGCTCTGCAAAATGGGTTACTAATTGCCTTGGAAACCTCCAAGGACTTCACAACCAAACAAGTGTAATAAA
>BPVZ01000010.1:2572932-2589710 GCA_020521535.1 Rubroshorea leprosula
TGAAGAGGAGAGAAAGAAAACAGTAAGAAAAAACAAAAAGGGACGAGAGGAAGAAGAGAAAACAAAGAGAGGATGAAAAGAAATCATAAAAATGAGGAAAAGATTGGGAGGATTGTTGTTAATATATAGGGTTTATCTGGATCGAAATCAATCTGAAAATAAATAAATGAGCGCCAACCCTAGCAAACAACAAAAAGATTTAATTTTTTTGGCAAAATTTTGGCCGCACAAATTTGCAAACCAAAATCAGTCTAAATATGTAATACTAAGAGCAAAAAGCGATTGCATGATCAAAATTGGTTATATTCAAACCAAACATGGTCCAAATACTATATACAAACTGTAATTAGTCCAAATATGTGTTCAAAATCTAGAAGCTTCTCCTTTTACACTTTTTTATTCTTTTCATTTAAGAACATCACCACTCTCCCATGCCCTGATTCCATTCCTACAAAAGCCAATTGTGTATAGATCAGCATTATAGTCCCCCCTAACCCTAGAATCGTCGATTGTCCACTTGAAATTGTCTAACGATGGCATGGGGTCACATTGTTGCAAAATCACAAACGTATAAGTGCATGGTTATTAACTTAAAGGTTGGGTCATGCCATTGCTAAGCCACAAACGCGGAGGCTTGAGATTATTCAGTTAAGGTTAGCCTCTTTGGCATGTAAGCATTAAAATATTGCAGTTCAAACAGGAACAAAACGAATTAGGCAGGGTATAAGGTGTCGAGTGAAAAAAAGTGCATTCTAGACACATATGCGGACCAATGACGGTCTGAATAATTGATACGGACTGTCATTAGTCAAAATATGTATCCATGATCTATAAGCTTCTCCTCTTACATTTTTTTTTCTTTTTATTTAAGGACATCACCACTCTCTCGTGCCCCAATTTTGTTCCTACAAAAGCCGATTGTGTGCACATAAGCACTATAGTCCCCCCTAACCACAGAACCATCGGTTGTCCACTTGAAACTGTCTAACGATGGCATGACGTCACATTGTTGCAAAATCACAAACGTATAAGTGCACAGTTATTAACTTAAAGGTTGGGTCGTGCCGTTGTGAAGCCACAAATGTGAAGGCTTGACATTATTCTGTTAAGATTAGCCTCTTTGGCACGCAAGCATTTGAAATCCAGTGACTCAAACAAGAGCGAAACAAATTGGGCGTGGGATAAACTGTCAAGTGAAAAAAGTGCATTCTAGGCATATATTCAAACCAATAAATGTCTGAATAGGATATTCAGACCGTAATTAGTCCTAATATGTCCTAGAATCTAAAAGCTTTTCCTCTTACATTTTTTATTCTTTTCGTTTAAAGGCATTCTGAATTCTATTTATTCTTTTGCATTAAAATTAATTTATTATATACTATAATAATATTTTATATTGTGTGTTTTTAATTAAAATTTTGTTAATATTTTCTATTTTTATTATAAAATTTTATTTATTTTATATGAACTGTTAATTTTAATTTATTAAATACTTCAATTAAATATTTAACCCTAAATAATATTATTATCTTGGTTATATTATTATTTTAATTATGTTTCCATGATTGCAATAGGTGCTACAGGGTAGGAAACTGGATGCATAGATTGTTGGCAGTTTGTATAGTTGATATGGACCATTATTGGTTCGTATAATATATACGGATTGTTTTCGATCTGTATAATCTCAATATTTATGAACCAAAAATGGTTCGTATATTTATGTGGACTGTCAATTGTGTAATTGAAGTCTGCATAAAACTATGGACGGTTGTTGATCCATATAATATTTACAAACTTTCATTTGAAATACGGACCATTAGCGATTTGTATAGCTTATGCAAACCGTTAACAGCCTATATATATTATATCTAGCCACCTTTAATTCTTGCCATTTTGCTTCAAGGATTTAATTGATATTTAACGTGAAATATTTGACAGTGTAAAAATATTCTAACCTAATTTATGGTATTTATAATACAAAATGAATGGAAATTTGCTCATTTACTACAAATATATAAGTCATCAATGTTTACTACAAATATAAAGTAAGTACAAATGTTTAATGCAAATATAAAAGGCCTACATATCCCGTAGTGTCCTAGGGGTAACAGTGCCACTGATATCCATTGCGGTCATCCTTAAATGCTAGCAGAGTTGTTGCACAGACGCAGTAAAGGTCAACTGTGAATGTCGTAGGCTATCATTATCTACCATAAGGGTCATCTATCATTGTCGGAGGCTACCATTATCTGCCCTCAATGCTTGAATAGTCTACTCTAATACCTGTGCCCTACTAGACTATCTTATGATGGGTGGCCTAAATGGCTCCTGTCTAGATGTGCTCACACCTACATTCTATGGATGTGTGAATGTCTAAACCTTTTAGTTATCCTCTTTTGACCTTACCAGTTACCCTAATTAATAACTCACCATGGATTATTGTAAGGTCAAAATCCTCTTCCTTTTGCCTAGTAGCATATTCAGTTGCTAATTTTTCCTAAAATCATATAAGACCAAATAAAATGTGTTTAAAATTAAAGTGAAATTTAAAATATCAGTTTAGGAAATTAAACAAAAATTCAGTAAAATTCAATTTACTCTCCCCTAAAAGAATAGAGTTCTAAGTTTTTACCAACAACCATATAGTACAATAGTTTCAATATTGTAACCAAAATAATTTTAATTAATTCATAACACAATTTAAAATAAAATTTGGCAAAGTCTCCTTTAAACATATTTCGTTACAAGCTCCTCACCCAAGGAGATCCAAGTGAAGATACAATAATATCCATCATTCAATCAAGTTACCTTACAAAGCTCTCACTAGAAAAATTAATGGATCATGACAAACTCCATCAAAACATTTCACATGAGCAACAAACACAAAAAAATGCCTACATCACAAAGAATCACATATCAAAATTCCTTAAAAGACATGCAAAGTCCCCTTAGAAATTTTAAACTTTATCATGCTCCTCAATATTAGACATCCACCTTGTTACCAATTAACATCAATTAGGAAATACACACCCACATTTCAACAATAAATACACATCAAGTTTACAAAATTCACTTGACAAAACAAATCCTCTTTGTTTAGACCATTAAATCCTCAAGCACACAAAACAGTAAACAATTGGTTCTACACAAGCTCTTGAGTTGCTGCACCACTCAAAGAAAGAATAATAAAACCCATTTACCTTACTCTTCAACAAGAATTATATAATCATAATCAGTAGCTTCTTCCATCCAATAAACTTCTTCAACCATTCAAAATTTAAGCTTAAATTTGATAATTCGTATTATTAAATATTTACGCCAATTTCTTAAGCCTCATCATTACAATATACAAGCAATTGGTATTTTCCTTTTGGTTTGTGCTACTTTCTACTGGTGTAGATCTTAAAAAATGTCGATGGACAACCCTTGCGGTTTGTCTATTACTATAAAGAAAAAAGGAAAACCAAATATTAAAATCAATATAAATAAATTATAAATCATAGTTCATTAATTATTCATTAAAAATATGTTGACTTTTATACCATTTTCTTTCTGTAAGCATTGATGTCCATTGAATCGTTGGTGTGCATCACCCTTGGTCCTTTTGCTTGATTTGCCATCGCAAAATTTGACTTTCTCAAATGACCCTCATCCTGCAAAATTGGTGAACATATATATTTTGTTAATAATATGATAAAAACATTAAGTATTACAATTGAAAATTAAAAAAAAAAAAATTAAACACATGAATTGACTCCATTACCTTAGTCCATAAATAAACAAGCCTTACCCATAACTCTAGATTCATATCTAGAGGCTTAACTTGAAAGTTTTTCTTTGCACACCAACCTTTCAACTCACTAAGTGCATGCTTGAACTTGACCTTCGCTATCATTTTCCACAAATCTTTCACCTTTTTATGAATCATAAGGTCCCATTTATATGTTTGCTGAAGAAACTAGAAATATAAATAATTAATTAATTTAATAAAAATTATTAATGATAATAACCAAAAAAATTCAAACTACTTAAAATTTGAAGATAGAAATTAAAAAGATCTAATTTGTAAATAAAAATTAAGTGTTAAAGGTGTACACAAAATAAATTCTAGTACATATCCCGATGCTCAACAATGCCTTGTCCCCATGATGTGTAAGCATCTAGGAGAGTCTCTCACAACTGGATCACAATCTGTCGTTTGACCATTTGTGGCAAACCACCATACTCATCTAGCTTTAATGGGATCTTTGTCACATCTGTGGGCATCTGCAGGAGCTTAACTTGCCCCCATCCATGTCTTGCTAAGGGGTAGCAACATCTGTTTCCTCATCACTGGGAGATTCGACCTGTATATCAACATCTAAAGTTGAAGTCTCCAAAACCACAATAGCACGATCCTCCTCGTGAACCTGCCTTTAGGGGTCAAATGCGTTTAGCTGTGGTAGCAATTGGGTGGAATCTATAGTCTTTGTGTAACAAGAACTATAGCAATCCACTATAAGAAAATATAACAAATACAAAAAAAAAAAATCATTAATAAAGTAATTTAAATGCAATAAATTACTATTAAATCATAATAAAAATTAAAATACTTTTAATTTCTATTGATAAACAAATAATAACTAAATTACATTTTAGTTGAATAACATACAATATAACTAATATAAATCACAATAATTATATAAATATTAACAAAAAATATCAAATTAACAATAATGAAACATAAACATATAAATTTTGTTCCAACTAATACAATTATAAATGTATAAACAAGCAAATATAAACTTAAAAGTAACAATAATGCTATACAATTTTAAATTAAATAATATACAATACAACTAATATAATTATAAAAATACAAACAAGCAAATATTAAGTCTAAATATAACAATAAGTTTCTATAAATATTATTGCCTACTCATCACTACTATCATTCTCCTCAACATATGTTTCCATATTTTCTTCTTTTGATGTCTCAAAATCTTCCCATTCCCCTTCTTCATCCTCTTCCCAATCTCCTCCCCAACATTAGCTTCTTTATGTATTTCAATAAACATCTCATCATAATATTACATAAGGTCATAAGTAATGTCATAAATATTTATTGGTTGAGGAATAGAAGGCTCATCGTCTTGGAAATATGGTACCAATCCTTTTTGTTGGTAATCTTCATTCTTTAGAGCCTCAATGATGCTCCTAACCTTTATTTTAAGTGTAGTAATCCATCCCCTTCTTTCATGATTAATAGATGGGTATGATGTGTAATAAACCTACCTTGCCTGACTAACAAGAAAGAAAGGCTCATAAGATGGAAGGTGTCTTCTGGGACTAATGTCAACCAATCGATGTTTTGATCCACCTAAACCCCTTGAGTAGGAGGAATCTCGTACCAATCACATTTGAATAAAACAACTGCCTGTCAATGGATCGATCCATAGCACTCAATCTGAATAATTTCTTGAAGTAAAAGATAAAAATCATAATCTGAATTAGTACCAATAGATCCGAAAACATACACACCATAATTAATTATTTGCTTATTTCTATCATAGAAGGCAATGTGAAATCGGAATCCATTTACAATATATTCATTATAATAAAAAACATAATTTTTAGACCACTCAATAAACCTTTGATATGCTCATGGGCATTAATGAACACCGCTAGTTACCTAAAATATATAGATTGGAGAAGAAAATGTTAGATGCATTTGAATAGAAATAACATATGTTAAGGAATTGAATAGTTATATTATTAAATACTCATGGCTTGTTCAAACTAGGGCACAAGATCTCTCTCTTGTTTTGTTTGAATTTGCCAACGATTCATATTTTGACATTGTTGTCTTTCAAATAAACTAGAAAATATGATAAGAGTTTTTCATATATTGTTAGTATTTTAATTTCGATGAACCTTAATATAACAAATTAAAGATATTACTATTTAGGTTTTTTACCTGACCCATTCCCACAATTCTTCACAATTCATTAACAAATAATACGAAGCAACTTTGCATTCCTCTGCCGTCAAGCAACATCTTCCAATTTTATAATCAATAGGTTTTCCAACACATTGAAAGATGGATAGGCCACTATTATCATCAATTCCAACAACAATATTCCTAAAGGGGTGATCAACTATACTATGTATTCCATCATCAAAGTAACAAGAGATAAAATTTTTGATCTTAGATATTATGTAACTTTCACATATGGCTGCTCTCAGATGCACTTTGTTTTTAACCATCAACTTAACACAATGCATTCAACTGATTCACCAAGAATTGTTATATAATTAAGTTATAGTTAAAATATTAATTAGATGCCTCAACTTTTAAAGTTTGTATCAAATATACCCTCATAGTTTAAAAAGTTCTAAAATGGTCCTTGAAAGGACTATTTAGAATAATTTTTTAAGTTCAATAGTAGCTTTGATATAAAATTGAAAGTTGAAGTACGAAGTTGGTATTCTAGCCTCAATGCAATGAAATATTATATATGGAGTTATATTTATTCTCATACATTATACATTAATTATATTTACCTCTCAAATGAATACATCCATTGAAATGGCACTGGTCTCCTACACCAACTTCGTATGGAAGGTGGATTACAAGATGCTCTATAGAGTCAAAGAACAAAGGTGGAAAGATTCGCTCTAGCTTGCAAATGTTTCTACTATCCTCTCCCACCATATTGCCATGTCATTGGTCCAAATCAAAGGAGCACATAAGACCCTAAAGAACTCACTAATCTCAATAGGTGGCTCCTAAACTTGTTTTGGTAATAAATCATGAAATGCAATTGGCATAAGACTTTGCATGAAAATGTGCTAATCATGACTTTTCATACCTCTCAAATGAATACATCCATCAAAATTGCAATGTCCTCCTACACGAGCCTCGTATGGAAGGTGGATTACAAGCTGCTCTATAGAGTCAAAGAACAAAGGTGGAAAGATTCACTCTAGCTTGCAAATGTTTTTACTGTCCTCTCGTACCATATTGCCATGTCATTGGTCCGAATCAAAGGAGCACATAAGACCCTAATGAACTCACTAATCTCAACAGGTGGCTCCTAAACTTGTTTCGGTAATAAATCATGAAATACAATTGGCATAAGACTTTGCATGAAACTGTAATAGTCATGACTTTCATATCGTGCCTCTTGTATATTGACACACCAAGATATATTGGAGGCAAATCCATCAGGACATTTAATTTCCTTCAACCATTGGCATATTGATTTTCTTTTATCCCTACGAAGAACATAAGTGGCCTTTGGTTTTTTACCCGAATTCACTCCTGTTTTCAGTATGTGCATACTTTTCATTTTACAATGCAATTCCACATCAAGTCTTGCATTTATGTTATCTTTGGTCATAGGGTCATCCATTACTGTATGAAGGATATGATTAAAAAAAAAATTTCTCACAGTGCATAATATCTAAATTGTGTTGAATCAAGTTTGTGTGCCAATATGATAATTCCCAAAAAATGCTCTTTTTAACCCAGTTGTGCACTTCACCAAATCCATGGATTTCCTATTTCTAAGGTGGCTTAGCAAATAGCATATCAAGCAGCCAATGGATGCGACTATGCATCTCATCACTAGACAATCTGTCATTCTTATTTCTCCTAAATGGATGATCCAATGGCAAAAATTGTTAGTGATAATAAAAAAAATGATGTCTTCTGACCATGTTCCAACCAAAAGGCCTTCAAATTTTCCATGCAATAGGGACAAGTTAATTTACCATGTGTGCTCCACCTAGACAACATTGCATACCCAAAGAAGTCACTAATGGCCCACAAAAGTGCAACCCTCATCATGAAGTATTGACGCCTAAAGTTGTTATAAGTTTGGACTCCAGAATACCAAAGCTACTTAAAATCATTGATTAGTGGTCAAAGCATTACTTCAAGATTCCTTCCAAGACTTTGGGGACCTTTGATAATCAATGAAAGGAATACATACTCCTGCTTCTTGCATATTGTTGAAGGCAGGTTATAAACTGACACAAATATTAGTCAACAGGAGCATGGAGATGCAGATTGTCCAAAAGGAGTGAACCCATCGGTGCACAGACTTAACTTAACATTCCCTAGTTCACTACCAAACTCAGGGTAAGTGTAATCAAAATGCTTCCACACGGCTCCACACGTAGGATGAAAAATTTTTCATTTTCATTACAACAATTTAAATGCCAAGTCATATGCTTGACAGTTTTCCTAGACATGTACAATCTCTAAAGTCTAAGAATAATTGAAAGATACCACAGAGACTTTCTTGGTATGCGCTTAACAGAATGCACATCACACTACTTAAATTATAGCTGTCTACATATCGGGCACTCTAAATAACACTAGCTTTCAAATTCTTCGTTCACAAAAACATCATACTTCTTATGCCCAAGACCTAGATGCCTTAACATCTTCTTGGCACTATAATAATCTATTGGCAATTTCTCTCGATCAACTTTTTTGAAGGCTATTAGATTACGCTTTAGCACATAGTCCCAATTAGTAGCACTCATATTAAAAAGTGTCTTTACACTGATATTAAAAAGTGTCTTTACACTCATAAGCTCACATACCCACTTTAAGACAATGACAACATCATCACACCCATCAAAAAGAGGTGTGTTAGCTGCTCGCAAAAGATCAAAGAACTCTTTTGCATCTCCTATTGGCTCCTCAAGTATTGATTTTGTACTAACACCATATGAATCATCAAAACTAGCATCAAATTGTGTTGCATCTTTTTCCCCTATAGCACTAGTTTCATTATTAAAAAAATTGGGCCCATGGCATCATGAAGCATGTTTCTAACTTTATATGTAGTCTCTAAAGCCAAGGATATTACTTGTTAATCAACCTAACACTTTATTGTAATAACATTAAGTACTTGAGGTAGCTTGCCATGCAAAAACTAATCTTATGAGGATATCAAAAGAAACCAATATAGGAACATTAGCAAGTGTAGCCTTCGATCTTTCCACCATGACTACCTCTCCCTTCAAGGCCACTCTCTCAAAATTAGTATAATGACTAACCTTATGGCCTTACAGATTTAGAGACTAGCAATGTTAAAATGTCGTGGATAAAGGTGATGCATGTAAAGCTTGAAAATAAGTTTCGATGAGATTAGGGAGCTTTACACTTCCCAAAAACTGTGGTGGCAACCCAATAATGAATATTACATGTACCTTTTGCTCTCTTTCCTTTTGCAACTCTTGTGCATGGATCAAAGAATTCAACTCTTCATTATGTGCTCTACATTGGCCTAATATTTTATTATTCCATCATGCACTTATGTCGCTTTTGAACATCAAAGTACACATTTGATAAATCATACACAATTGAGAATTCTTGACATAGAGCTCTATCATGTATTGTCATAAATTGTGAAAGTATCAAAAAATGAACAAGTATGTTGAATTGAGGCAATCTAATCTACCAAGACCACTAAAGAAAACCTTTACTACATCTCCATTAGTAACTTATGTCTAACTAGACTAGTAAATTTAGTGTCATAAAAATAACATGATTATGCCCCTTAACAAAAATGAACAAATTTGAATATGAAACCAATTTTGCTATTAATATTGTCTTTTTAATATTTTATTGGATTCATTTTTATAGCTATTTGCCTTCGGTGAAAGATGATACTTCAATTTCTACAATTAAAGGACATGGTACAATAGAGATACGACCTACACAGCTTTATGGAAGGTTGTAAAAGAAGTAAAGATCAAAACCAATTGAGAATACTAAAATTGTATTAGATGGTATGGTTTATATGGGATTTGTGTATATATATAGTTACATAAGCATAATTATAGGAAATCATTTAGATCCTATTGCACTATGCTTTGGTTTTAATTGCTTGAGATACTTTCCCTTTTTCCTTTATTGGTTGTTTCCTTAGTTGGCGAACGTCCTATTTCTGTGCTTTCTAATTTTGAATTTGATTCAACTTCCTTTATAGGTTGCAACTATTTGGTTAATTAGATTTATTTTACTTCTTAATACATTTCATTGCCTCAAATTTCTTTACCTAATTGTTTTTCAAGTTAATGCTAAGGATAAAAGATGGTGCTTAGCCTTTCTACAACTAAACCATTCTAAAGTGCTTTCTTTGTTACAGCAATTCTAATTGAGGGATGAAATACAACTATGATTGGAGAGATGGTTAAACAATTTGGAATTGCTTTCTTTTTTGTTACTACAAATTTGAATTTCTTTGCTTGACTCTATTATTATGGGGGGGGGGGGAATTCATAACTTGGTGTGTTCGTATCTCATTTTGAGGTGAAATTTCCTTTTGCTGCTCTAAATTTGAGAAATGTCTTGTTTGGTACTAGTGAAAATTGGGTATGAGGGCTTCAATTCAAGGCTTGCATCCAACTTATAACCAATTGGTGATAAGTGGAGTAGCATCCTTATATTTAACCCACACACTTCTTTGTTGTAG
Source organism: Rubroshorea leprosula (assembly GCA_020521535.1). Lineage (NCBI taxonomy): Eukaryota > Viridiplantae > Streptophyta > Magnoliopsida > Malvales > Dipterocarpaceae > Rubroshorea > Rubroshorea leprosula. Next base: position 2,583,408 of record BPVZ01000010.1, read on the forward strand.
ACTTGATGTTGAATTTTCCCATTCAACATGCCTCCTCACGTGCAAACCCACTATGCATGTTAGGTCTTGTTACATGACTTAATATGCTCCTTTACATGCAAGCTCGGTATTAACTTTAGGTCTTGTTAGGTGGGCTAACAACAAGCTTTTTGAGACAAAACCTGGGCTCTAACATCATGTGAAAATTCTGCATATGTGCTTCAACACAAGGCTTACATCTATCCTAAAACCAATTGATAATAAGTGAAGTTACCTTTCTTATATTTAACCCACATACTTATTTGTTATGCACTTGATAGAGGATGTGTTGAGTGGAAAAGTCCCACATTGAGTCTATAATAAAGATGTAGATTAAATATAAGAAGTGCTACTCCACCTATTGTCAATTGGTTTTAAGTTAAATGTAAGCCTTGTGTTGAAGCCCACATGCATAATTTTTACATGGTATTAGAACCTAGGTTTCTTCTTGGGAAGCCTGTTGTTAGCTCATCTAACATGACCCAAAGTTAGTACAAGGCTTACATGCAAGGGGGTGTATTAAGCCACATGACAAAACCCGATATTCATAGTGGACCTACACATGAGGGGACATATTGAGTGGAAAAATCTCACATCGAGTCTATAACAAAGAATTATATGAGTTAAATATAAGAAAGGCTACTCTACTTATTGCCAATTGGTTTTAGGTTAAATGCAAGCCTTGTATTGAAATCCACATACACAATTCACAAGAGCAATAAATATTCTCCTTATAGTGACCTTAGATCTGGAAGTTCATCTTTCCATTGCTCTTTAAAGAAAAATTTACTTGTATATATGATATACCCAATTTCTAAATGTGTTAATGATTTTTTGTCACTCACCTATTCCACTTTTTGTAACTTTTTTTTACCCCAATTCTCAATTCTATACCTCAAGTATTAGCAGAACATGGAGAGAGAGTATCAATGAAAAATGGGATTCATGCTTACATAAGAATGGCACTTGGAAACAAGTCTCTTCCTCTAGGGAAATCTACTTTGGATTGCAAATTAGTTTTACTATGAAAGTGAAGCCAGACACTACAATGAATTGTTTAAATGCTTAATTGATGGCAAAGAGGACTTACTCGAGTTTGGTCAAAAAGGTTAGTGCTATATCAATAATTTTTAATGCCTATTACCAAATTTGACTTTTTAAACTCTTTAATATTTAGAAAGGTCAAAACAAGTCATATCAAAATGATGCTAGTGGTTGACATAACTATAGTTGACCTATTGGTCAAAGGTAAGCATGATCTACGAACCAAAATATATAAACAAGTTATTTATTTATTTTTTAGGATTATCTTGAGTTTTAATCAAGCTCAAACTTGAGCTGGTTTAGAAACCAAGCTCGAGAGCTCAAAGCTAGATAGAAATGTTTAAACCAACTAGCATGTGTTAAATCTAGCTATCTGAGATAGAGAGATAAAGCTTAGGATAGTTTAATGAACAAGCTTGAGTTTGATCTCAAGTCAAGCTACTCAGTAGCATAGCTTATTATCAGCTATAGCAACTCAAAGAATCAAGTACAAGTTCAAAATCTTACATTCTCAAGGCGACTTGCAACTCTATAATCCTGAGGGCGTGCTGAAGCTCCATAATGCATATGACTGACACACAGCTACAAAATTTAAAAAGATTATTTGCAAAATTTAAAAAGATTATTTGATTAGATCAACAAAAATTGGATTTGTTTATCTTCTTTCGTCTACTTCTCAAGAACTTAAAAGAAAGTGCACAAAGTATTGATTAACAATTAATTTAATTAATTGATTTTCTTCAGAGAGTTTTACCTTAAGGCACGAAATCTTCTTCTATTTAGAGTACCAATTATTCATGGTGGTCTCAACTACGGTGATTCACTCCTTGATTTCTTGAACATCACCACCCATCTTCTTGCTAGAAATAGTAGCTGGAACAAAAAATCTTTTCATCAATTATCATGGAGAGCCCATATTTCTTAAGAGAGAAAAGAATGATAGCTACATTGGCTCCTATGGAGAAGCGCATGATGATGCGATCCAATTGGAGAACTAAAAAAGTATATTCTAAGCTATATTAAAATATAAATAATATTGATATCGAATAAACAAAAATGTTAAATAAAACTTAAGCCTAAATGGAAGTAAAAAATTAAACATTCAAAATGCAACAATATTAAACTATAAACTTAACAATAAATGACAAAGATCATTTTTTTAAGAAAAAAAATTTACAACTAATCATTTAGTTAATTTTTAATTGTTCTTTACTACCTATTTAATTAATCTACTGTTTGCCCAACCTTAGTGCTGGATTGAGTTGATACATATTGTATAGCTCCAAGATATTTTAAAATATAAATAAATTATTAATTAAAATGATTAAGATTGAATTTTTAATTGTTATAAAGTATTGTGCCTATGGTTATTTTAATATTTTACTATAACAAAAACGTTGTCATTGTTTGATAATTGATTTCTAAGGAGTATTATATCTTGAAGTTTAACGACCAACATGGCCTAAAACTCAAAGTTTAGGGACGGAAACAATGATTTAACCTAACTATATGTTGAAGGTGACAGGGCAAAAAGGTAAATAAACTCATGATAGATAAAAGGTTAAACCCCATTTTGGTCCCTGAACTATTGTACGGACCCTTAATTTCATCCCTAAACTTAAAAAATCCTTGATTTGGTCCTTACTGTTTACCATTTTTACCCCAATTTGGTCCTTCCATTAATTTTTTACATTAATTGACTGTCAAATACAGAAGAAACATTACATGTCACACAAAAAATTGCCAAGTTGGCAAAAATAAATGATGTGGCCATTCCAACTCATCCCACCCAAAAAAAAAAAAAAAGTTTTTTTCCTTCCTCCCTTTCATCTACCCTTTCTTCAACTTCTGTAAACCCTAAAATCTCAACCAATTTGTAACGTCTCAACCAATATAGTCATTTCAACCAATTTCTACTCTTACTGGGTTTATCATCATCATCATCAAACAATAAAACTCACCAAAAAAACAAAATTTTATTTAAAAATTTTTTGCTCATGGATTCTTTCAAACCCACCAGGCATGCTAGGTTCAAAGGAACCAAGCACCTAGGTTCAATTGAACCCAGCTACACCCTTTCTTTCTCTTTCCACTTCCTTATCTTGCCTTCTTCATCAATCAATTCTTCATCTTCATCAATCAATTCGTCATCATCATCAATCAACAAAACCAAAAAAATATATATATATACAAAACTCAAACCCAAAAGTCTTGGGTTCGGTGGAACCCAAGTCCGATGGAACCCAAGACTTGGGTTCCTTATAACCTAGTTGCTGGGTTCGAAGGAACCCACGCCTAGGTTTCATCGAACCAAGGTGTGCTGGGTTCCAAAGAACCCAGTTGCTAGGTTTGAAGGACCCAAGCACACTGGGTTCGACCGAACCCAACGCATGGGTTTTAAGGAACCCGCACCTAGGTTCCATCGAACCTAGGCATGCTAGGTTCCTTGGAACCCAAGCATGCTGGGTTCCATCAAACCTAAGTGTGTTGGGTTCCAAGGAACCCATCTGTTGGGTTCCAAGGAACCCATCTGTTGGGTTCCATGGGAAAGATTCGAAGGGGAAAGAAAAGGGGAAGGGGAAAGAGAAAGGGAAACAAAAGGAAAAAGAAAAAAAAAAGGAATTTACTTTTTAATTATTTATTTATTTTTTATATTATTATTTTTCCATGTCATCACTTTTTTGTCATCTTGTCTTCCACATGTATTAATATTTGACATGTCATCTTGTAACAGTGAACTAATAGGCCTCGTCATCAGAATTTAAAACGAAAGGACCAAATCGGGTAAAAATGGTAAACAGTAGGGACCAACTCAGGAATTTTTAAGTTTAAGGGCCGGGTCCGTTTAGGACCAAAATGGGGTTTTAACCTAGATAAAATGATAAATGAGGGTTTCTGGGTTTCGGCTCAGAGGAGGATTGACGATTAAAAGAAACTTGCAACGAGCTCGTTGAATCTGAGGATTTGTTTGGGGATTGGTCTCACTTCCTACGGCCAGATTGAGGTAGTTCTTCTCCTATTTCTCTCTATATCTGGGGGCGATCTATTCCTAATTTAATTTCTGGATTTGTTATTTACCCATAATTTGGTGTGTGTTATTATTTTAGTAACCGAACAGTTTATTTCTTGGTAATTTTATGGTTATTTAGAGTCTGCTGTTGATGTGCTGATTTTTATTCTTGTTAGGTGCTTGTTTTTATTTCCCGTTTAATTGTACAAATTGGGGGATTTTGCTTGTTAGGGTTGAGCCATGGCGTGGGCGAGGGGCATGAGTGATGCTTTTGTCGCTGGGTTCACTTTAGGAAGGAGACTCTCTATGAAAGGTGGCAAATTTGAGACCAACGCTAAGGAATTTAAGCAGAAACATAAATTTATTGTTAGAGGCAAGGTTATATTAGCTTCCTTACAACTTGTATTTTGTTCTTGATTGCTACACATGCTGGAGTGCGTGGGTCCTCAATCTCTGAGCCCCAGGTATAAGAATTAGGAGAAGTGTTTTGGTTTTATTTTTTCATTGTTCTGATGTAATTATATTTGGTTAAACTTAGCAATATTTGATGCAGTTGAAGCACATGGAAAGCACTACAACTAACTTCAATTTTCTGCATTCAAAAGCTGCATAAGTCCTTCAGGAGGTATTATGAATAAAAGTGGAATGTCAAACCTTCTTGTTATGCTTTTCATTTTGTTACTTATTATATCTTATGTTGTTTGCGTTCAGGTCATACATGCAAAATAACACCAAGTGAGGGTTGTAAGAAGGTAATGTTCGGGGTACAGCTTCATGGCAGGTTGTAATTCTGTTATTTATTAGATTTATTTTATATTCTTAGATGCATTTCATGTACCTCACAAATTCCTTAATAATTTTATTTTTCAGGAATAGTAACACCATGTTGATGATATTGCTTTGCCTCTTTCACATGGAAAGGAAAAGAGGTGGAAGGATAACTAGAAATTTTGAGTGTTTATTGTTTATTAGTATAGTTTTCTTTTGCTGTTCCTGTTCTGAGTTTGAGAAGCCTCTTTTGTCAGTTACTTGGAGATCTAGGGAGTGTTTTCCTTCCTTCTTTTTTTTTTGTGTGGATGAAATGTGAATTTTCATTTATCCAAAACTAAGGAGTGTTTTTTGTTTATTCATGTTCAAAAGTTGCTGAAAATTGGCGATAAAGGGACAGAAATGTGGGATGCCAAATTGGGATTAATTTGGAAAGTCTACTTGGTATTAGCTTTTTAAAGTGTAATTTGACTGTAGATTGCTTGATGTATATGAACCTTTGAAATCTTGAATCTTATTCTTACCTTGGTCTAAAACAGTGAGGAAGTGAGGGATTTTTAATGAATGTTGGATGAAGGAACCCATGAAAGATTGTTTTCTGTCAATGTGTGGGGTTTCTAAAATTGATATCCCTGTTAGGATGTATCTCTTGTTTAGTTTGGTTCTGTATGTAAGTGAGAAAAGAGATGAAAATAAAGTGGAAGAGAGAGGGTAGAGGAGAAAAGAGAAATGGATGACACTTGCATTATTTTGTTTTGAACCATCTTGTATGCTTGTGTTTTGAGTTTGAATGGTGGAACATTTATGAAAAGTTGAACTTGGAATCTTTGGTGGTAACTAATCTCTCTTGCATTAACCAATTTTTGGACTTTGGTGCATTTAATCTGTCACATGTATCTGATTAGACCTCTTTTGAATTGTTCATTAGGGTAATAAATGGAACGCTTAAGTGGTCGGGATGTGTGTGTCCATGGTATGAGTTGCATGCATTTTGATGTTAGGGGCTGTTTGTGCCAGCAAACCACTCTCCAAAATTAGGTGACAGGATTTGGTTGAAAATTGGCTTGTTTTTGTTCAATGATGTTATTGTTTTCCATTTTTCTTTTTCCCTTTTTTGGCCTCCGTTCATTGAAATTGTTTGAATTTCAGGAATATGTAACAATTATTTACATATTTTGCCTCCTAAATTCCCTTTTTCGTTGTTGCACGATTATCATGTTGAAGGTTTTTTTTTTTGAAGTTTGCTATTGTTCATGGGGGAGAGTCGGAGCGGAAGGCGCTTGAAAATACTAGGGGATTGAAGTTTGCGAGACTTTTTGGGAAATAGAGTTGCAAATGTGGTAGCTTCGTTTTGTCACTCTCAATTATTTGGTTACTTAAGATCACCTGAATCGGTATAGAATTGTATTAAAGCAAACCTTAATTTTTCTTGTTTTATAATTTATACCCTTAACCCTCCCCCC